>PVJC01038088.1:0-16919 GCA_004026665.1 Murina feae
GAGGGGTGTCTCCCAAGGAGGAGTGTCCCGCATGGAGGGGTGTCCCCCATGGAGGGGTGTCTCCCAAGGAGGAGTGCCCCCCATGGAGGGGTGTCCCCCATGGAGGGGTGTCCCGCATGGAGGGGTGTCTCCCATGGAGGGGTGTCCCCCATGGAGGGGTGTCTCCCAAGGAGGAGTGTCCCGCATGGAGGGGTGTCCCGCATGGAGGGGTGTCTCACATGGAGGGGTGTCCCCCATGGAGGAGTGCCCCCAATGGAGGGGTGTCCTGCATGGAGGGGTGTCCCGCATGGAGGAGTGTCCCGCATGGAGGCCTGCCTAGCCCCAAGTCGGCGCCACTCCCTGGCCTCTGCTGCTCCAGTTGTGTCCCTGGAGTCTGGGGAGATTCTCAGCTTTCACAGACCAGCCAGGGCGCTCTCAGGAGCTCTGGTTTCGGGAACGTGATCCCCAGGGTGTTGGTAGCCTCCAGTTTCTCAGGGTCTGGGGCGCAGGGTGGCAGCGGCTGGGCCAGCCTCGTGAGCTTGGCTGTCTGCGAAGGGCTCTGGGCCAATGGTGGCCCAGGCAGCGCCTGCAACTTGCTCATGGGCAGACCCCGAGCCCAGACCATAGCCCTAGGCGGACCCTGGCCGTGGGGCCGCTTTGCTCTGCCTTCCTGAGTTTGCTTTGGGGTCCTGAAGCTGGCTTTGTGGGTTCTAGGATGTTCCCAGTTGGGCAGACATGCTGAGCCCTGGGGCTTGGGGTCAGAATGTCCAAGGAGGGCAGTTCTGGAAATCTCTGCAGGATGTGGGAGCGCGGGGGCAGCTGGGGTGGTTTCTTTAACTTCTCCCAACGGAGCAAGGCAGTACGCCGTGGAAGTCCGGGCTTTGCAATAAGATGGATTGGGTTTGGATCCTGCCCTTGCCCTTATCAGCTGTGTGACCTTGATCAAGCTACTTACCTTGTTCTTTTTAAAAAATACATGTTTTATTGATTTCAGAGAGGGAGGGAGAGAGAGAGGGAGGGAGAGAGAGAGAGAGAGAGGCACATCAATGATGAGAATCACCGATCGGCTCCCTCCTGCACACCCCCTACTGGGAGTTGAGCCTGCAACCCAGGCCTGTGCCCTTAACCGGAATTGAACCTGGGACCCTTCAGTCCTCAGGCCAACGCTCTATCCACTGAGCCACACCGGCTAGGGCGAGCTACTTGAACTCGCTGAATTGGTTTTCTCATCTGTGGAGCTAAGGGAACTTAGCACCTGCTTGGCCAAGGTGGTCAGGAAATGACATTCCTTTATCCCATACGCATACACGGAGCAGCCGTACTGTGTGGAAGAGGACCAAGATTACCGTGTGGAGGGGTACGAGTTGGACAAACGCCTTTCCCCAACACCCCCCCCACCACACGTACACGCACATACACACGCACATGCACACACCCCTTCCTTGCAGCAGGGATCCTGCTAAGATGTATGTCGGATCAGGCCATTCCTCTGCTCAAAGTCCCCCAATGCTCTCTCACCAAAGGTCAAAGCCACAGGCCCTCGGCAGTCCCCCACCCCCAAGACTTCCTC
This sequence comes from Murina feae, assembly GCA_004026665.1. Taxonomy (NCBI): domain Eukaryota; kingdom Metazoa; phylum Chordata; class Mammalia; order Chiroptera; family Vespertilionidae; genus Murina; species Murina feae. The sequence goes on from PVJC01038088.1 coordinate 1,550, forward strand.
CCTCTGCCGTCTCCCCACTGCCTGGGCTCCTGGCGGCTCCAGGGCGCCCGGCACTCCTGTACCTGTAGGGCCCTCAGTTCGTTCTCTCTCTCTCTCTCTCTCTCTCTCTCTCTCTCTCTCTCTCTCTCTCTCTCTCTCTCGTGTTCGTTCTTCCACAGCCTGATCGATGCCCAACACAGCAGGAAATGCCTCTTGTTGAGTATCTCCACTCGCAGGAGAGGCAGGGTTTCACGGTCTAAGTAACATCCTCACTCACAGTCACTGCCCTCGTGTGCCCATCCGAGCAGGGCCATGCTGTTTGGTGGATGAACACCCACAGGCAGGCGAGGACCAGCGTTCTGGGGGTGCAGAGGAAGAGGGGCATGGCGTGGAGGGCATTGTCACTTTCCTTTTTTTGCCAAATGAGGGACCAGGATGAGGTCCTCAGGACACCACGAACCCATGGGAACTGTGACACCATGGGGTGCGGGGGGGAGGGGGATTCCTGCCTCCTGTGTCTTCCGGGGATGAGGCCCCCAGCTTCCCGCAGACATTCAGCAGAGCCTGTGGTCTCCTTGGAGCTGAGCCCTCTCTCTCCCTGACCTTCCATGGCCGGCCGGCTCCAACAGGCTCACATCCCTGCTTGCTAAGGCCCCGGATGCCAACATTCCACCACCTCACTCAGGTCTCAGCAGCCACAGCGATCCTGGCCCCACAGAGGAGTGTAGGAGCCAGAGGAAGCATTGCCGGGGTCAGCGGGTGAGGGTGGGGACGTGTGGGGACACGGGAGGGAAGACAAAGGGGACTTCTAGATCACATGCGCCGTGTCCTCCCTTTTCATAGAAAGGGAAGTGGATTTAAAGTGAGGATGACGCCCTGGCCGGTTTGGCTCAGTGGATGGGGCGTCGGCCTGCGGACTGGGGGGTCCCGGGTTCGATTCCGGTCGGGGGCGTGTGCCTTGGTTGCGGGCGCATCCCCGGTGGGGGTGTGCGGGAGGCGGCTGATCGGTGTTTCTGGCTCTCTGTCCTTCTCCCTTCCTCTCTGTAAAAAATCAATAAAATATATAATAAATAAATAAAATGACATAACTTAAAAAAAAAAAAATAAAGTGAGGATGACAAAATGTGTTCGGTCGTCAATGCCCGACACAGGCACGGGGCTGTGTGTCACCGAGAGCTTCCTTCTTGTCTGCCCGTCAAATTTCTTTAACAAAATACAGACTTGGAGGTGGGCAGGGCGTTACAGCTCATGATCCGGATGGCAAGGTGGTTTCTGGGGACCCGAGGGACCTGGACTCTGGCAGGTGCAGCGGGGGAGTGGGCAGAGGCTGGCGGAGTCTAGGCCATTCCTATTGCTGTGGGAGTCCCCCCGTCCCCGGCCTCAGTTTCCTGCGTCCTGGGGAGTGGGAAAAGGCTGAGAGGCCCCGTGCTGGGATGGAGTTAATCTATTAGTGACGCCTCAACAAGAACTGGGCGCCCGCAGTGCCAGCGTGATTCATCAGCGAGATTTCCCGCTGCCAGCCTGCGTGGGCCGGAATGCCAGCACATTTTACCTGTACCCACCGAGGAGGGCCTGTGGGAGGCGAAGGTACAGCATCGAACGAGCAAGACAAAGACTGGGAGGAAGGGGAGGGCTGGTCCCCGTGCCCTGGAACCCAGGACGCTCAGCCAGGCGGGTGCTGGAGAGGCACAGGCAGAGCCCTCAGAGTGCCAGCTCCAAGCAGGTGGTGAGGGGGGCTGGCTGGGCTTCCTCCTCCACAGTGGATGTTCCCTCGGGGGGGAATCTGTTTGAGGGCAGCAGGGGGTGGGGGAGGCGCGCAGCTTTACCCATCAGCCTGGCTGGGCTTTCCTCGGCTTCCTTCTTCCAGGAAGTTCTCCCACAGCAGTAGGAGGGTGAGCGCTGGGTTGGGGCTTGGGCGAGGTTTGGAAGGAGCGAGGTGCCCCCCTGGCTAAGGCTCAGACCCTGCCACACCCCAGGTCTGGTGTTTTGGCTGCCCTCATTCTCTGCCTGAGTCCCCTCCCTCCCTCTGGGGTCCCCTCTGTATCTCATCAGTTTCCGTCCCAAAACAGGGGTCCCTGGCTGGTTCCTGGCTCCAGCAATACCTGCCTCTGTGTCCCCTGTCACCCCGACACCCCTAGCCTGTCACCACTGCTATTGTTCCTTTCTCCCACACATACATGGAGAATATGAGCGAAAGAAGTCAGGAGAGAAAGCGCACACTGGTGAATTCCATTTCTATGAAACCCAAGAACAGGCCTCCCCGATCCACGGTGATAGAGGTCAGGATCACGGCTGCCCCGGGGGGTGGGAGTTGATGGTAAAAGGCACCAGGGGACTCTGAGCGACGGCCATACTCCACGGTGTTCACATCTGTCAAAGCTCAAACTGTATCCCTGGCTGGTTTGGCTCAGTGGATAGACCCTGCAGGCTGAAGGGTCCCAGGTTGTGGGCTCCATTCCCCTGGTAGGGGGCGCGCAGGAGGCAGCCGATCAATGATTCTCTCTCAGCACCGGTGTTTCTGTCTCTCTCTCGCTTCCCCTCTGACATCAATAAAAATATATTTAAGAAAAACCTGTACACGTATGTGACCCATGCATGTCACTGTATGCCAGACATGTCACGGAATACCCACACTCCCTGCCTGCCTGCCTGTGGAGCCCGTGTGGCAGGGAGCCTGGCTCTTGTCCTGACTTCCCCTGCCCTGGAGGCCCCTGCCACCCCCTGCGGTGGGGGTGGGGGTGGGGGTGGGGGTGGGGGTGGGGGTGGGGTGGGGGCGGGTCAAAGGGCAGGGTGCTGCCGGGAGATGTGCGCCTTCGGCCAGTCCCAAGGTCACACGGACCACAGAGGAGGCCCATGCCTGGTCCCTGGGGGCACTTTCCTCCCGGCTCCTATGGGATGAAGAAGGCCTTTGGCACCAGGTGAGCGCTCCCCTGCGGGAGGGGCAGTTACTGTTCCACTTACGGGTGCGCGGCCAGGAGCACAGGCCGCAGAGCCACACACCACCTGGCCTCAAGCCCCAGCCAGGCCCCGGCTCATCAAGTTTCTCAGCCTCATTCCGGCATCTTTACAATTGGGGTAAAGAGGGTACCTACCCCACAGCACGTCGCTTTGGCAGGAGGGCTCCGAAGGGGCGGGAGAGGCGGGGGGAGGCGGTCCGGCTGTGGTGGGAGCAACAGGAGGGTCCCGGCAGGAGGCGGCGTGCGAGCGCACCGCGCAGGAGCCTGCTGGGCGACGCGGGTGTCCCGGGCGCGGACCGGGCGGAGCCAGGCGCTGAGTCCCCGAAAGTCCTCCGATGTGACCACCCGGTCGCAATTGTCCTGAAGTGACCCTCGCGGGGAAGCCAGTCGCGTGCGGCGGTACCGAAGGGGCCGGCGGCGCCCGCAATCCTCAGTCCCTTCTCCGGAACCACGTGCCCAGGGTCCGGGGTTGCGCGCCGGCGTTTCCCGGCCTTCCGCCCCTTCTTCTCGGACTTGCCGATCTGGGCGCAAATGACCGCCCACCGCACGGCTCGCTGCGACGGGAGGGCGTCGGCGGGCGGGTCTGAGCCGGCACAACGCCGGCCCCGGGAGGCGCGGACCCGGGGCTCCCTCGGCCCGCGCTGGCCGGCGCCCAGACCCCGGCACCCGTAGCTCCTCGGCCCCGCCCCGCCCCGCCCTCCCTCCGCCTCATTGGCAGCCGCGTCGGGGGTTGCCAGGGCGACGGGTCGCTTAGCTGCGAGTCAGAGCTCAACCCGAGCCAGTCCGCCGGCGTCGGGAGCCGGGGAGGCCAGAGGGCGAGGCTCCGAGCGCAGCGCCCCGCGGCCGGGCTCCCAGCGGGCGCCTCCTTTCGGCCGCGCACGGCCCCCCCTCCCGGCGCAGGGGCAGGCCGGGGCGGGGGGCCGGCGGAGCCGAGGCGGCCTCGGCCCCGTCGGGGAGACAAGGGGGCAACCAGGGCGGAGCGATGCCGAGCGGCGGCGGCGGCCCCGGCCGGGGCCCGTGAGCATGGGCATCGCCGAGTCCACCCTGGACGAGCTGCCGTCGGACGCGGAGGAGCAGCTGCGCCACGGCGAGCAGCAGCTGGAGCTGAGCGGGCGGCGGCTGCGGCGGCTGCCCGGCGCCGTGTGCACGCTGAGCCGCCTGGAGAAGCTGTACGTGAGCGGCACGGGGCTGCGCGAGCTGCCGGAGGAGATCGAGGAGCTGCGCGAGCTGCGCATCCTGGCGCTCGACTTCAACAAGCTGGAGCGCCTGCCCGACGGCCTGTGCCGCCTGCCGCGCCTCGCGCGCCTCTACCTGGGCGGCAACCGGCTGCTGGCGCTGCCCGGCGACTTCGCGCAGCTGCAGAGCCTGCGCTGCCTCTGGATCGAGGGCAACTACCTGCGGCGCTTCCCGCGGCCGCTGCTGCGCCTGGCGGCGCTCCAGTCGCTGCAGATGGGCGACAACCGGCTGCGCGCGCTGCCCGCCGACCTGCCGCGCATGGCGGGCCTGCGTGGCCTCTGGCTCTACGGCAACCGCTTCGAGGAGTTCCCTCCCCCGCTGCTGCGCATGGGCCGCCTGCACATCCTCGACCTGGACCGCAACCGCCTGGGCGGCTTCCCGGACCTGCGCCCGCTGCGCTCCCTGCGCGTCTTCTCCTACGACCACAACCCGGTCACCGGGCCGCCGCGCGTCGCCGACACCGTCTTCCTCGTGGGCGAGGGCGCCGTGGAGCGCATGGCTGAGCGCGACGAACCCGTCCCCCAGCGGCCACCCCGGCGCCCGGCGCGGGCCTTCGAGGACGAGGAGGAAGAGGACCTGCTCATCGGGGGCGGGGGCTCGCGGGCCCTGGGGCCCCCCGGGGGCAGCCTGCGCGCCCTGGACGCCGCCCCGGGACTGGCCACCTGAGCCTGTACTCGGGGGGATGGACTTCGGCCGCCCTGGGAGGAGGGGCTCTGGGAGCTCCGTGGGAGTGGCGGGCAGAGCAGAAGCCGCTTTGGGGCGAGTGGTGGGGAACAGGCAGGCCTGGGGGGCCAGCTTCAAACAGTCCCGGGCGGTCCTCGGACCCGGAGGCACCGGCTCCAGCCAGCCCCTGACAGCGGCACTGACAGCACAAGAGAGAGGCCTGCTTTCTCCCGGAAACGGGCCACTGCTGTCCGTGGAGCCAGCACGTGGCTGAGTCGGGCGGCCCAGGGGGCCAACGCCCTCCCCGCTCCCGGAGTTTGGCCCTTACAGGCTGCCTTTCAGGTGCCCGAGCCCCGCTGCTGGAAGGGCCACTGCGGGGAGGCAGGACTGCCCCGGAGGCGGGCAGAGGCCTGCAGGGGCTGGTGCCCAGGACAGAAGTGGGAAACTGGGATTGGGGCCCACACACCGCAGCTGCCCTCGCCCCTCCACCGGCGTGCGTTGGACATACCTCCCTCCCCAACCCCTCCCCCCCAATTGGTATGGGGAAGCGGGGCTCAGGAGGCAGGGGCTGCATCTCAGCCTTGTATCCAGTTCTCTCCTCCCAGCTTGTGCCTGGAATCTGGCTGGGAAAGAAGCACGTCCTCCCTCCCCCGCCCCAGCCTCCCAGCTGTCAAGGTTGACAAGCAGCCACTCTGCCCGGAGGCCTGCACCGAGGAGAGTGGCGCGGGGCTGGGGAGGCGGCCTGGGCCTTTCCCACTGCCTGCACTCTCCATTCCCTTAAATGGGCACAGGCAGGGTGGCTGGCACGGCGCGGGGCATGGGACCAGCACCGTGTGCCTCTGCTCAGTCACCAGGGACAGCCTCAAGTGGGTGAGGAGGGGCGCCTCACGCTGCCCTTCCCCGGGGCCAGATCTTTCCCATCCGAGCAATAATGGGGGGGCGGGAGGGGCCAGGGACACTCAGGGACACTGTCAGGGGCCTGGGCCCCACGTGGTGGTGGTGGTTGGTTTCTTTAGGAAGAAGAAAAAACACTGGCTGCAAGCAGATTACATTTATTGGAGAAAGAATGTCATCTCCCCAGCCTGTTTATTTAAAGCCCTGGGGGCACCGGGTCCCACTGCTGTGGGCCCTGGCTCCCTCTGGCACTGCCCTCTGTCCGGAGCCTCGGCGGCCAACAGCCAGCAGCCGTCCTCTGTCTGGGGAACCAGCCCGAAGGGTTCGGCTGCTCAAGGCTGCTCCCTTCCGTCTGGCTGTGTCTCACTCTCTGCCTCCCAGCCCCCAGCGGCGCCGCCCTTCCCTGGTCTCCAGGTTAACGCTCAGGTTCCCGACACCTGAGATGTTCCGGAACCTTCCTCAGGCTGGGCTGGCCTTTCTCGACTCCTTCGCTGGCACTGACCTCCCCCCACCCCCCGCTCCTTTCCCCTCTGCGACTCTGTTCGTCCCTCCTCCCAGCTCCCTTCTTCCTCTGTCTGTCCCTCCTAGTTTCTTTTTATTCAGTTACGGTTTACTTTCTCCCCTCATTGTTCAGGAAAAACAAAATAAGAACTTTAAAGAAAGGAAGAAAGTGGTAAAGCTTCGAGCCCAGAGGCCCATCTCCCATGAGATACTGCTTGGCCACCATCACCATGGTGACAGGGCTGATGTCATACAAGGCCCAAAGGTCAGGCCTGGCCCTGCGCTTCTGCTGGCCACTGGGCTGGGCCTGGAGTGGGAGGAGGCTGGGGAGGGTCTGGAGCAGTCAGCTTGCCAGTGAGAGTGATGAACAGAAAGCGGGGGGAGCTTGGGGGCTGCCTCCCGCTTAAGGAGGAAGAGGGGTCCGGGGCTGCTGCAGATGTGGTCCCTCCTAGAGCTCCTCAGGTCCCCACACTCACCCAGTGTGGCTCCCTCAGGGCCTGGGGACTTAGAGGAAGGACATGAGGCCTCAGGTCCCACAGGTCGGGTAGGAGTGGCAGCTGGCAAGAACGTCCTTTGACCCCGTGACCCGTGTCATGGCCGGGGGGGTAGGGGTGCCCCTCATCCTGGCATCAGAAGGCTTGGGTTCCAGTCCTAGGACTGAGTGACCTTGAGAAAGTCATGGTGCCCCTGACCTGGGCCTCAGTTTCTCCATCTGCACACAGGAGGTAGGCTGTTTAGATCCGACTGCAGCTTAGGAACCCATGCAACCTGTCTGTCCCCACAAGTAACGGTTGGCACTGTGAGCCCCGGTATCCTTCTTCCTCTTCCTCTCCCCTCTGGTCTGTTTCCTTGAAACTCTTTCCCTGCTGCACTTGAGAGCTCCAGGTGATGAGTCCCCTGGGCCACCCCTGGGCGGGTCCCTGGCTTTGATACTCCACTGCTCCACCATCAGGAGCCAGCCCTCGGGGAGGTAGGGTTTGCTTCAAGTGGGGGCTGGTGCCCAGCTGAAGAGCACTTGGTGGGGGCCTGTCTCCCTGTGGAAATGGGGGACACCTGGGTAGGGAAGGGCTGGACAGCTGGGCAGGACAACTAGCTCCCCTGGGTGATGAAGAGAGCACTGTGTTAGGAGTCCTAACACCCCCCCCCCCCACACCTAACTGCCTGTGCCTCCCTCCGGGGAGCAGGAGGAGGGGGTGATTTTGGAGGGCCACTTGTAACACCATTTGTCTGAAGTTCGGGAGTTGTGCGGGGCAGTCAGCAGTGTGTGGGCCCCCCCGGGGGGGGGTAAGGTGGGAGGGGGGCAGGAGGGCCTTGGAGGAGTTGTGGTTTGCCAGGCATGAGAGCAGAGGCCAAGGGAGTGGGCATGAGAGCAGGAAGGTAGGCAGTGGGGACGAGAGTGAGAGCAGAGCTATGGCCGCACAAGAGGCCGGCCCAGGGAGGGGGGACTGGCCCCTGAATGGGTGCCGGGCCGCCTAACCATGCTCAGTCCAGAGGCGGAGACCCCCTCTGGCCTTGGCTGGCAGGCAGGTCCGGGTGTGGGATGAGTGGTAGTTGTCAGCCCTCCCTCCTAGACCCCCCTCCAGCCGTGAGGGAGGAGGGTGGACTCTTTCCTGGCTTTGTCATGCCACCCCCTCTTCCTGCCCCGTCAGGAGCTTGGGCAAGCAGAACAGGGTGCCTGGGACCGGGGCCCTGCCCAGGAGTCACCTCCTTGCCTCCCAGGCTGCCATGTGCGCCTGCTCAGCGTCTGTCCCAACTGCCAGAAGACACATGGGCATCTGGTTCTGGATGGACATTTATTAGAGCACCCAGGGGTGCACACGGGAACGGATTCAGACAGGGATCCCTGCCCAGGGGGCTCACAAGCTAAACGAGACACAACAGACACATACACACAGGACGTGAACACAGGGCGTGGGACACCTTCCAGGGATGCAGACGGTAGAGGAGCTGAGGGCCGGGGCGCAGCGTGGTCAAGCATCGCCCTTCGGGGGTCTCTCTGTGGGGAGCCGGGAGAGCGGGGCATGGTCCAGGATGGCCTTGCAGTCGCCCAGCCCAGGAGGGACTCAGGAGAGAGAGCCCAGAGGGCAGTGGACCTGGCACAGGGAGGGAAGGGCCGATCGTGTGGATGGCGAGGGGCCGAACGAAGTGAAGGCCAGAGAACGAGGCAGAAAGTCCAGGAGGAGGCCCAGAGCTCATGGCGGGAGGCTGAGCTGTCCCTGCTGTAGGCCGGTTCCCGGGGCCATCTTCCGGGAGGGGCCCTCTGAGCTACTTACCTGACCCTCGGGCCCCCTCCTATCTCCGGGGCAGAGATCAGAAGAAGAAAAAAACCTTTTAAGTGAGTTTACACGGGCTGCCGGACATGATGGGTGGTGGAGGGGAGAAGGTGCATGGCTGGGGGGCGGGGAGGGGGGCGGTCTCAGTGCTGCAGGACGCAGCTGCTGGCCAGGGGCCCGGAGCAGGGGGCGCGATGGCCCCCCTCCCTCTGGGGGCGGACACATGACAACCGAGGCCCTCGCTCCCTTGTGCCCTAATGGGTAGCACCGTCCTCCCCAGGTGCCCTGAGAGGGGCAGGCCTGTGTCCCTGGCGGCCTGGGAGGGCAGCTGGAAGGTCATTCTCCTCTGCGGTCCCAAGGGCAGGAAGGAAATGGCTCGCCACAATGGCCGAGGGCCCTGGCCCGCTGCCCTCGGGCTGGGCTGGCCCTGGGCTCTTTGGGTTGGAGAGACTTTTCTAACCCGAGAGGATTAAACGAGAAAAGGGCGGCAAGAAGCCCAGGCCCAGACACCTGGGCAGGAGCCCTTCTGGGTGGGAAGGAGCGGCTGACCTTTCGGCTTGCCTGACCCGCCTTGGAGGGTGGTGAGGGGCCCCTGGGAGGTGGGGGATGGGGTGTTGGACTAGGGGAGCTGCAGAGGACCCCTCAGACCTCACGGTGACTCCACTCCTAACAGGCGGGCTTCAGGCCTGAGCCCAGAGCGGCTGCTCCCTGCTCCCAGGCAGCGGGCAGCGAGGGCTGATGTGCTGGCTCCAAGGACCAGGCCCCAGGGCAGCATCGCCCAGGTGACAAGATGAGGGGAGACTCCGCAGCCCAGGCTCCCCACCCCTCACCCCACTACCTCTTCCCCTAGGAGGGAGGGGGGCAGGACCCACGGAGGAAACAGCCAAGGCCCTACTTTTCCACAATCCTTTATTAACCGGAACGGGCCGCGCCACCAAAGCAGGGCCCGTCCCCACAAAAATATGATTTTGCAAAGAGGAAGTCTTGCTGGCTGAGAGGGTGCGGGCGGTGGAGAGTTGTTGTATGGTTCTTTTTGCCTTTTTTTTTTTCTCTTCGGTTTTTTTCTTCATTTCTCTTCACTGCGTTTTTCTTTTCTTTTTGTGACAGTGGGTTTTTGTTTTGTGGTTATTTTTTTTTTATATATAAAACACTTGCGCTCAAGGACTCCAACACAACACAAACATCGGCTCCCAGCCCCCACCCCTGGGCCCCAGCCGGGTCGGGGGTCCGGGGCCCCCTTGGCGTTTTTGTGGCTGTTTTCCTGGTGTCTGGCACCCATGGGCGGGGGCAAGGGCCTGGGGCGGTGGGATTTGGACAGCAGCGCCCTGGGGAGACGGTCACAAGGAAGGAAACACGGAGGAGAGGACGACGAAGTCTGGGGGCCCACGAAGACGGACGGCGCTCCGAAAGGGGCCTGGGATGCAGGAGGAGGCAGGCGGGCCGGCCGGAGGCGCTGGGGAGGGCAGGTGGGCCTGGCTTCAGCTGCAGCAACTCTCTGCTCCCGGGGGGCCCCTCCCAGTCCCCCCTCCACCCCCGCCTGGACCTAGGTGGTGGCGGCCTCACAACCTCCCCTGTGAGGTAGGTGAAGTATTGTTAACCATCGTTTACAGATGGGGAAACTGAGGCCCTGGGAAGGGGGACTTGCCCAAGGTCCCGGGATGGCGGCAGGGCTCCCCCATCCTCACGGTCCCCCACTCCCTAGACCAGCCTCGCCCTCGCCCCAGACCACCAGGTCCTTGGCCCCCCCACGTGTACCCCTCTCCTGCGTCCCTGCTGCACGCCAGGGCGGGTTCCCCAGGCGGGTTTCACTGGGGTGCCTGGGCGGGTCAGACTGGGAACCAGCACCTCTCGGGAGATGCTTTCTGCACGTGATTGGCTGAGAGCCCAGTGGGTGAGGCTGCATTTGCCCCGCTCACTCTTTGCAAATCAGTGCAACCCCCCTCCCGGGCTCTGCAGCGGTAGAGGGGGCCTGGGGCCCGGCTCGCTCGCCTCCCGTGGGGTGCAGGGGCACGGGACCCCTCTGCCTGTCGAGGCAGCACCCTCTCTTCGCTTTCCCACAGGCCCCGGAGCCCCCGCCCTCCCGTCCCCGCTGGGGGCTGGTCCCCAGCCTGCTCGGTGAGGACCCGGCGCACCCCCGGTTTAAGCAAAGCTACACTAGAGAGACGCTTGGATTCACAAGGGGTGTGGGCGACTAACTGCGTACGCAAGCACTTCCCACTGCACAGCACGGCCCACCTCCGCTCCCAGGGCCAGGGGTGTGAGTCACGGTCAGGAGCAGAGCCCCGCTCACGGGGGCCTACGCGAGGAGCACGGTCCCCGATGCCCATGCGGATGCCACGCTCTGCGCACGGGGACCCTGTCCGGGGTTCCCTTTCCCGGGGTGCCGTCCCGTCCGTCCCTGGCTGGCTGGGGTAGACCTGGTCCGAGAACGCGCTCACCGACTGTGGTGTCCTGGCGCCACCTGGCGGTGGCTGCCAGGAATGTCAGGTCCCGGCCCGCAGTCCTGAATCAATACCAGGCCCAGCTGGGGTTGAGGGAGGAGGGTGCGGGGATGGGGTGTGGGGTGGGGATGCACGGGCTTAAGCAGGGACGAACCCGGAATCTGCTGTCGTCAAGGGGCGGAATCTGCAGCGGCGGAGGCGGAGAAACCTCGGAACTCACCACGTCCCTGCCCACCTCCTCCACTCCCCCCTCACCTGTTCCTCCTCTCTTGGGCCCCGGAATTTTCCCTGCTTCCCTGCCCTGAACTGAGAAGACGAGCAGGAGCTGCCCGGAAGGATGGGGGGCAGGGGCAAGGGGAGGAGACACTCCTGGAGAAGCATGGGTGATGCAGGAGCAGAGAGGTGACAGGGAAGGTGAGCTAGCAGGAGGATGGATGGGGAGGAGTGTGTGTGTGTGTGTGGGGGGGGCGCTGGGGGCAGGTCTGAACGGACAGGGCGAGATGACTCAGTGGGACTCAGGTAGGATATTGCCAGCGGGGCTGGGCTGTGTGATCTGGGATGGACAAGGGTGTCTCTGGAAGGAAGGGTGCAGCTGGGTCCTGGCAGAATGGGATGTATACAGTAGGTGCCTAAAAGGTGTGAAAGGATGCTCAAGAGATGAATGACGTCACCGGGGAAGGAGCTACTGGAGAACTCTGAGCAGAGAGAGGCCCTAGGGGGTGCGGGGTACAGCTGGAGGCAGCCCAGTTCTCAGCCCATCTTTGGGGGCCCCTGTTCCCCACGCGGCCCTCCCCCACCCCTCCTCACCCCTCCCTGCTCCTCTCCTGCCCCTGGCTCAGTGCACTGTCCCCTCCGGCCTCCAACCCTGCCTCACTTCACGAAACCCTGCCCTCTCTGCACAGTCTTCACACCGCTGGCCCCAGAGGGACAGGGAGCGACCCCCCACCCACACACATGCACACGTGGGCACACACATACACACACATGGTGGACACGACACAAGTACACAGGGCTGCGGCTCTAGGACCCCGGAGGGCTCTGTACTATCCTTGGCATTCAGGGCCCAGCCGGCACCTGAAACTGCCCTGGCCAGGCCGGGGCCAAGCACCTCGGCCTCCCCTCTCCTGGGCCTCTCTCCACTCCAGGCACCGCCTCAAAGAAAACGGGGGACGGTGCCCACCTGGCGGGCCTCTGGAGGGATCTGCCTGTCTGCCTGTCTGGCTCTCATGACCTCCCCCACTTCTTTCGTATCAGCGAGTCATGAAGGTAAAGGGGCAAAGCAGAGCTGGCCTGGTGGAGGAGGGGGCTGGTTTTTCCTAGAAACGTAGCCCGAATGACGTCTGGGATCCCTCCCTGGCCGAGCCGAGCCGGCAGGGTCCTCCCCTCCCCCGAGGCAGGGGCCGGCCAGGCGTGGTGCATGAAGTGGTGCGGGCATGATGGGGCCAGTCCCTCGGCCCCTGGGCCTTCTCCGGCCGGCCGCCTCAGGCCTTCAGCTGGTGCCACTGTGCCACAGGCTGCCGGGGCCGCGCGATCATGTCCTTCCAGTGCTTGACCTCCCCTGGCCCGCTCTTCCAGGACAGGTAGATCTGGGGGGAGAGGATGTGTTAGGGTGCACTCCCAGGCACTGTCCCTGCCCCACGAGGGGTGTCCCTGCTACCTAGGATCATGGGGACCAAAGGGCCCCTCCTCCCTGCCCTGCCAGCCCATTTCCTTGGGAGTGTGGGCGCCCAGGCTACTGTACAGTGGGACCTCATGCTCGTTGTACGAGGAGGAAACGAGGCTCAGAACGGTGATGACCGTTCAGAGTTAGGCCGGGACCTGGCCCCAGGCCGCCTGCCTCTCAGGCTTGCACGCTAACACTAAACCATAACGGGGAATAACTGTTCCAAAGTAGGGAAAAGAAGGGTTATGCCACAGAGGCGTCTCCTGGCAAACCTCCAGGCCAGGCAGGGACCTCCAGCTCGTCTCTGAGGAGGAGCAGTGTCCACCAGGAGAAGGTGGACAGGCCTCAGGCACCCTCACACCATCCGGGGGTGCTTCAGGGTCTGGGGCAGTAGCTCCATTTTTCACAAGCGAGAGCACTGAAGCTCAGAGAGGCCAGGAACTTGCCCAAGGCCACACAGCTAATGCAGGGGAGGTGGGACGTGCCCCATGCCGCTCACGCTCTGCAGATGGGACCCTGGGGGATGCTGCTTCGAGGTCCTTTCCCTGAAGATCATTTCGGGATTCCAGGCAATTCTCAGCACCACACGGGGAGAAGCCCGAACAACCTCCTCACCTTCAGAGGCCCGGAGAGGGAGGGACGGATCCTACGTGGCCCCTTCTCTCCCTCGGCCCAGCCCTGTGTGCGCCCATGTCCCCTCCTGCGTCTGGCGAGGACAGACCCCTCGCAGGCCTCGCCCCTACCTTGCCAATGACGTCGTTGCGGCTGAGCCTGTCCTTGTCCATGACCGTGATGACGATGGTGGTCTCCCTCAGCTTCTCGGTGGGGACGTCGAAGGCAAAGGACTCGTTGAAGATGGGATTCAGGTTCCTCTTCATCGTCACCGTCTTCTTCTTCTCCACCCGCTTGTCCTTGTACATCAGCCACACCTTCACGTAGGGGTCTGGGCACCAGGGGGGCAGGGTCAGCCGGTCTCCCCCCAGAGGCAGCAGCGGGTCAGAAAGTCAGGAAAGCCCCCAGCAAGAGGGGTCGGGGATCGCTGGACGGAGGAGCTGGACGGGGGAACTCGGCCTCCACGTTGCCCTCCTGCGCACACGGAGGCGGAAACCGAGCCCGGAGAGGCTGGGAAACCGAGGCCACCGGGAGCGGTGTGGGAGCAGGGCCCGAGCCAGGCACCCCGCAGTGACCCTGCTTCATGCTCCTGGGAAGGGCAGTCTGAGAGGACGGAGGCTGCTGTGCCCAGGGCTCTCGGGCAGAGGAATGGAGACTGGAGGTGGGGGAGGGGTGGGAGTGATGGGAACAGCGTGGACCCCGCTGTCCACCCCGGGCATGACCCCGTGTCCCCGAGCCTCCCCGGGTTCACCCCGCCCCCCCCACCTGTCCATGCCGCAGGAGGCCCGCACCTGATGTGCCCCCGATGTCCATGGCTTTGAGGTTCCGGGCTTTGATGATGTTCACGATGATGGAGTTGGCAGAGGGGTTGTAGCAGAGCGACAGGAGCAGCTCCCCTCGGCTCCCCTGGGGGACAGGGCAGGTGAGCTGGGCAGGGAGCCAGCCTCAGGAAGGCCATCCACCAGCACCCCACCCACAGCACCCCTGACCCGCCGGTGCCCTCCCCCGGGCCGGGCCTTACACTCCCATCGCTGCATGGCTTCAGATCCTTCCAGAAAGTCTGCATCTGGGTCAGGTCCACCTTGTTGAGGGGGATGGACACCTCCCCGATGGGGTCATTGCGGCTGAAGCGGTCGTAGTCCAAGACCTGGAGGTAGAGGACCCTCTGCACCACCTTCTCGTAGGGGAAACCTGGGGACAGAGTGCAGCGAGGCCCGTGAGGCGGGGCCCTGCCCCTTCCTGCCCCAGCCCCCCTGGCCCACGGCCACACCTGCATGGGACCCTCCTTCTCATCGGTTCCCAGTGACAATTCTCTGAGGCGGATGCTCTCGTCCTTTTTTTAAAAATTTATCTTTATTGTTCAGATTATTACAGTTGTTCCTCTTTTTTCCCCCCTAGCTCCCCTCCTCCCAGTTCCCACCCCACCTTCTGTCCTTGCCCCCCCACTGTCCTCATCCATAGGTGTGCGATTATTGTCCATTCTCTTCACGCACCCCCAACACCCTTAACCCCTGAAAATTGTCTGTCCACTCCCTTTCTATGCCTCTGATTCTATTCTGTTCACCAGTTTATTCTGTTCATCAGATTTTTTATTCACTTGATTCTTAGATTCACTTGTTGAGAGATACGTATTTGTTGTTCATGATTCTTACTTTCCTTTTTCTTCTTCCTCTTCTCAAAGGATACCTTTCAGCATTTCATATAATACTGGTTGGGTGGTGCTGAACTCTTTTAGCTTGTTCTTGTCTGTGAAGCTCTTTATCCGACCTTCAATTCTGAATAATAGCTTTGCTGGGTAAAGTAATTTTGGCTGTAGGTTCTTGCTATTCATCACTTTGTTTTTTTTTTGTTTTTTTTTTCCGCTGCAAGAACATGAGAGCTTTATTATACAAGTTAACTTGGACTCCCCACTTGCCCACCGCACAATGGCGCGACCGGGGAGGGAGTGCCGGTTTCAGGCAAAACCAGAGGATTTATAGGGCCGGAAGTAGTGGGTGGGGTAACGCGTGTGGCCCCTGTTGATTGGTCAAGGGAAGGTCTTTAGCCGGGCATTTCCTCTGCATCCCTATTGGCAGATCTTCACGCTTGCACCACCCTTCCGCCCTTACATTCCCCCCTTGGTTTTATGTACATGAGTCAAAGCATTGACTC
>PVJC01038089.1:0-16896 GCA_004026665.1 Murina feae
TGGTTGCCCCCAGCTGCCCCCCTGCCAACCTGGTCGCTCCATATAGTCTGCTATTCAGTTGTTTGGTCACCCCTCACTAACTCCCCTGGCCAACTTGGTCGTAGGCAACCATCTTGTGGTGGTGTGAGGGTTAATTTGCATATTACATCTTTATTATATAGGCTGTATTGGGGTAACATTGGTTAATGAAACCATAGAGGTTTCAGGTTTACAATTCTTTAATACATCATCTGTAGAAATAAATCTCTTTTGTTTTGAAATTGGGTTAGGAAGACAATGTGTAATGCAGTGAAGATGAGGATAAAGAAGCTTTAAGAGCAGAAGTACTTAGGCATTTTAAGTGTGTAGCATATTCTCAGTTATCCCAGTAGGTATTGTCTGCTTTGAAATCCTATTTTAGAGTAACTCAGACTTATTTTTAAGAAGGCATATAATTATTGAGACTTTTTCCCTTGGCCCTTTTCTTCATTTACTCCTTACCTCTTCAAGTAATTATAGCCATAATTAAACATGAGCCAAGGGGATTGCTGGTTAGCACTCTTAAATTTGTTTACATGTCTAGATCTTGGGGATCAGCACACTATTGTTGTAAATGAAGTTTTTGTTTTTATTTTCAATCCTCACCCAAAAATGTTTTTTTGCTTTTATGGATTTGAGAGAGAGAAACATCGACTGGGGCATCCCAACCAGGGAATGAACCCACAACCATTTAGTGTATGGAACATTCCAACCGACTGAGTTACCCAGCCAGAGTAGTAAATGAAGTTTTCCTGGCACACAGCCACACCATTCATTTATGTATCATATGTGGCTGCTCTCACACCACAAAGCAGAGCTGGGTAGTTCCTACAGAGACCACATGGCCTCAAGTCTGACTCTTGAGGAAAAAATATGCTGACTCTTGGTCTAGATAAGATAAACCCAGGATATTAAAAATGTTTGTTAAAATAGGCATGAGTTGAGCCCTGGCCGGGTTTGGCCCAGTGGATAGAGCGTCAGCCTGCGGACTGAAGGGTCCCGGGTTCGAGTCCGGTCAAGGGCATCTACCTTGGTTGCGGGCACATCCCCAGTAGGGGATGTGCAGGAGGCAGCTGATCGATGTTTCTCTCTCATCGATGTTTCTAACTCTCTATCCCTCTCCCTTCCTCTCTGTGAAAGAATCAATAAAATATATGAAAAATAAATAAATAAAATGGACATGAATTGGTATGTATCTAAAAAATGGCTATAAATTATTTTTCTCCACTATTTACATATAGATGATTCACCTCCAGCAGAAAGGGAACCAGGAGAAGTTGTGGACAGCCTAGTAGGCAAACAAGTGGAATATGCCAAAGAAGATGGCTCTAAAAGGACTGGCATGGTCATTCATCAAGTAGAAGCCAAACCGTCTGTCTATTTCATCAAGTTTGATGATGATTTCCATATTTATGTCTATGATTTGGTGAAAACATCCTAGATGTCGTCATGAACATTGCCAAATTTGTGGAACTATTAAATGTATAATTTGTAGACATAAAGACTTTCTGCTTTCCAGTTTAATGAAAGCTTAAATGTCCCTGCGAACTCACAATCTCTGCCAGCAGAACGGGTTTTGTTCTGAATAGTACAGATTTATGTGAACACAAAGCCTTTTGTGTAAGCAACTCCTTCCTCTTAAAAGAAGTCTGTCTGTCTGGAGGAGAGTTACAGGTAAAAGTTAAGCTAGTATCATTGTCAATTAAAACTATAATCAATTTTATTTTAATCCATTTCCCCTTCACTCTTAACATTCTCTTATTTTGCTGCCACAATGCAAGCATAGTTTGATATTTTTGTTACTGCCACTTTTTGAGATATATATGTATCAATATCTACCTATGTCTGTGTGTATACGTATATAATATATATATATATGCACACACAGATCTTTGCACGCGTGTACGTGAGCGTGCACACACACACACGCACACACACCTTATTGGCAGTCCTTTCTTTGTGGATTGGATGGGGTTAAATAATTTTCTCCAGTTTAATAGGAGCGCTTGACCCAAGTCGGTCATATTTGACATATGAATGCTGCTGATTTAAAATTAAATTTGGGCACAGGAAGCACATAGGGATGCTCAGCTTGTTTCAAAGTCAGAAGTTCAGAGCATCTTTTCCGATTCGGAGGCTTCAAACCATAAGTCCAAATATAAATCATTTCCCAACAGCTAATGACCCACATTAGAATTTTATAAAACAGTTAGAAACCTGGGGTAAAAGGCTGCCTTTAAGTCTAAGCTTTGTAAATTCTTTTGTTTACATATTTTATCAAATACTTTTTTTTTTTTTTAAGCAAAGCCCAGGTGCTTGGTCCACACAGTGTAATGCCAGTGTATTTTGGACGCACATTGGGTCCATTATTTGTACAAATCAGTAACCTGGATTTTGGTACACAGATTTAAAAGCAACAGTACATCAGTCACCTGTGTGCATGTGACGAGGTCCTGGAAGAACATAGTACTTTATATGAATAATGTAAGTTGAAGAATGGCAATGTTGCCCTCGAACAAGTTCTCTGGGACACTTGCATTTTTATTGCTACTATTACTGATACATGATTATGGTCCAAAGGCTTTCCCCCCTGGCTTTCGCCCACAAAGAATGTCTAAGCAAATACCAGCTACAATCTCCTGACATCTTTTGGGGTGCTATATGTTCTTGCTTATGATGTGCTGCTTCTATGGACACCGTTACACCAGGATCTGTGGTCCATGCTCTTCTGTTGGGGTGACTGACAGCAGCCTGCGCCACAGAATCCTTCCCTGGCTTACTCCTTCAGGGTGGTTTTTACTGAAAGTGGTTGGTTTAGCAGCAACACACCCATGTGTCACTTTGTTTTAGATAAGCCATGGTGGTTTGAAAGGTAGGATAAAGGCCTTACATGAAACCAGTTTCTTGGGGAGATTGGAAATCTTACCTAAGATTTGGGTAGAAGGCTAAACTCTTGCTGTCAGTCGACCTCCATCATGGCTGTCCTTGATGTCAGAGATTTTGTAGTTTAAAGGTCTCAACATGTGGTTTGCATGATGCCCACTTAGCTCCAGGAAGGCTGCGCCGAGTGCTGTTGGATGGTAACCCGCACGCCATACGCGCTCACACCGCGTTTCCTCCAGCGCCTCGCCACAGCAGCCACGGGCGAGCTTCTCCGTGCAGTGAGTTACCTAGGTCTTAGGTACTCCTCCATGTCGCAACTAGTGTCATCTGCACGCCTGTCCGCTGCTCTCCTGGGGGCTCTTGTAAAAGTGCCTGCATGTGAATCTAAGGTCCAGCCCGGCTCCCCAAACCCAAGTGAACATGTGGCCCAGGGAGTGAGTGTGTCTAGCACATGCACTACACAAACAGCACGTGACTTGGGGCTGAGAAACAGAGCTCGCTGGAGTGTCCTGCCGAGGGTTGGGTCAGTGGAAACATTTCTAGCATTCCTTAATGACTTGCATTGTGGTATTCCCACAAGTACCTTTAGCAACTTCTCAGTACCACATGGTCTGCCACTCTAGATGAATGTGACAAGTGATTATTGTTATTATTTTAATTATCGTTCCATATTTTGCCTTTAGGGGTGAAGGAAGGGAAAGGGTTTTTGTTGTTTGTTTTCCATCTTTTTTTTGTGTGTGTGTGGCTTATACCACACTTCCTGATGCTGTGACTAATTCTGCTCCCTAGCCAAATATATCAGGCTTCCGTTTAGGCTCATGTTTCAGATCTGCATGCATTGCTTGCGTTTTCATGGTATCTGAATTCCTTGTTCTAGGAATCCAACATTAATTTCCAAAATTATCATGGGGCTTGTGACAACACAAGACATGAATCTGTATAAACTGTATTGGCCTTCCTCACTGACCTGCTATAGTATTATTGTGTCGTGTGTGCGTGTGTGATGTCTGGCTGCCATGTAAAGCTTCGAAGGAAAACCTTAAAGCAGACCATCCCTTTTTGCATGCTCTCTTCTAAGTAAAATGTCCAATGTAACTAATGAAAAGTGCATGTTAAAGACATTTAGGTTTTTTTTGTTTGTTTTTTATCTTTGTTTTTACTTGTTTTCAGTTTTCTGTATATTTGCTTACTGTGCTGTTTAGTGGTTGTAGGATAAAATGCACTGGTGAAGCAAATGTAGTGCCGACAGGAGGTGATTTCCCGTTGTGTGTGTCATGCAGCATTTGAAGGGACTGTGCATCTTAGAACAATCACAGTGACCTCTAAATCAGATTTCATTTCTATTATTTTACGTGCCAAACCCCGAAGTGCATTGGGCTTGAATCTCTGAAAGCTGTGGACCCATTGGAAGACTGTTTTGATTGTCACAAATTGTAGTGCCTGAAAACATTCTTAAGATGATTGTCTTAAAAAAAAGAAAGAGAGAAAGTTATCCAAAGACAAGACAGGAACAAATAATTATGGTCGAAATGTCTGTGATTCCTTGGAAATGCTGCGCTTTTTGTATTTCCCATCACTGTAGTGCAGTTTGAATGAATGTGTATAGTTCAGAGGTCTTCGTGTTCACATCTTAAAAGTAGATAATGACCTCATCTTTCAAGCTTGAATTCATTTTTAATTTTATTTTATACAATGTGTAGACAGTTCCCTGTTCTCTGCATTTAGAAGTATAAACAATATAAATCTGTTAATTCTGTAAGTAATTTTTATAATTATGATGTAACTCTATCCTATCCTTAAAACATTTAAAATAAACCCTTTATGTGCAACTTTTGACTGTAAATTTTGTTCTCATGAGCAAAATGTGATGTGTAAAACCTGCTTCTAAAAAAATTTAAAGTTTTACTTTAAGATTTTAAGTGACCTTTTTTGACCCCTTTCACCACGTATAAATGTTAAAACAGAAATAGAATTTTTATTTGAATGATAATATTTAATAAATATCTGAAAGGAATGGGGGCATTAATCAGTATCCCAAATATATTATATACATAGTTCCAAATATTAAAGCTTGTGATTTGCCATTAATAAGAAATTTTAATTTATCATAAAATTTTTAACTTGTTTAAATAGAATTAAATATGTATTTTATACTTTCATATCTATTCTTGCTTTGTATGCTGCTTATAATGCTTTATGAATACTTAAATAGCAATCTGTGAGATTCTGTAGTAAAAACATCTTCATTTCTCAGTGGTAAGGACAAAGAAATGTAGGTACTACTGTGACCTATATGTACTCTGTTTTACCCACTGGCATAATTTCAATCAGTGAGGTAAAAAGTAGAGTTTATGTTGTGCCTTTATTAGATTTGTTGTTTTTATGCTTCCTGGTTGAGTTTGGCTTATCTTGCACAGCCAAGGGGATGCAGGGCAGCCTCTAGGCCCTGGTGGGAGGAGCTACAGACAAGTGGGGGGCGGGGGAGGGGAATGAACCTGGAAGAGCAGGTGCTCACCCTGGGCCGGCCCTTAGTTGTACTTAGTCGCAGTCTTGTGGTGACAGAGCTACAGCTCAGGAAACCTTGCTCCCAGAAACGAACAAAGCAAGTGTATTCTGAGTGTTGGTGGTTGCTGGCTGTTCTTTGTCAGGTCTCATCAGTCAGGTCTGTTAAGAGCATTCCTCACTCTTGGGGACTGCAGGCATGGGCCTGCCTTCTTGTTCCCTGTCAGTACTTAGCTCTGTGATCAGAACAGCACTCGCAGACGCTGAGGAAGTACTTGCCAAGTACTTTCCTCCATTACGTCACTGAATTCTTTATCCTGTGAGGAAGGCAAGACTTTCAGTCTGTGTCGTGCAGGTGTGGGGAGGGGATGTTGAATGTGTTGTCTAGGATCACAGAGGCTGTTAGGATTCAGACCCTCAATGCTGCTGTGTCAAAGCCTCAAAGTTACATTACTGCAGTGGGATGATTTGAATAATCTATAGTCTAATTTCTGTGGATAGTTTTTGTAACCTTAATTATAAGTTGATAGCAAAAACTTTTATTTCCAAATTGCCTAATAAGTCTTTTACTGGTATTAGTCACTAGAATGTAGGAATCTATGTCTCTGTATAGTAAGAATTAGAACCCAAAGTTATTTTTTTCAAGCAAAAATAAGTAATTTTGGAGAGAAGTCTGCTCAAGAAGTTTAAATAATTTCCATTACAAGAATGTAGATAGCCCTAGCCAGTTTGGCTTAGTGGATAGAGCATCAGTGTGCAGACTGAAGTTGTCCTGGGTTTGATTCTGGTTAAAGGCACATGTCTAGGTTATGGGCTCTATCCCCAGTGGGGGGTGTGCAGGAGGCAGCTGATTGATGATTCTCTCCCATCATTGATGTTTCTCTCCCTCTCCCTTCCTCTATGAAATCAATTACACACACACACATATATATATATATATATATACACACACTAGGGGCCCGGTGCACAAAGATTTGTGCACTCGGCAGGGTTTGGGGGGGTACTTAATCCCTGCCTGTGCTCTCTCACAGTTTGGGACCCTGGAACCCATTGGGGCACACAGCACACACGGAGGGCACACCCCCCTGTGTGCTGTGTGCCCTGCACCGATTTCCAGGCCTCAGCCTCAGGGGCGGAGCTGGCTCGGATCCTCTGCCTCCCCCCCACCCCCCAGGCCGCCCAGCCGCCTAGAATCCATGGGGGGGGTGGGCACGGGCACTCAGGGAGGCTATCCCTCCCTGAGTGCCCGTGCCCCCACCCCATCACAGATCTACTTCCAGGCTGCAGGGCAGCCTTGGGGCCTGGGCTGGCTTGCTCCCCCAGGCCCTGGCTGCCCTGCCGCCTGAAATCGATCGGGGGAGCACGGGCACACACGCCTCTGTGCCCGAGCCCCTGTGATCACAGATCTACTTCCAGCTGCAGGGCAGCCTGGGGGCCTGGGTTGCCCTGCCGCCTGAAATTGATCGCGGAGGCTTGGGCACTCACGGAGGCGTGTGTGCCGGTGCCCCCGTGATCACGGACCTACTTCCAGGCTGCAGGACAGCCTGGGGGCCTGGGCCGGCTTGCTCCGCCAGGCCCCAGCTGCCCTGCCGCCTGAAATCAATCGCGGAGGCTCGGGCACTCACGGAGGTGTGTGTGCCCGAGCCCCCGCGATCACGGACCTACTTCCAGGCTGCTTTCTGCCTGGAGGTGTGGGGTTGCGGGCGGTCGCTCCTCCGGCCCCCCTACCCGTGTGGCCTGCAGGAAGGCAACAGATGGCTGCGGCGGACACCCGGAAGCAAGCCACCGGGTGTCCACCGCCGCCATCTTGGCTGGGCTAATTTGCATACAGCTGCTCTGATTGGCTGGTGGGCGTGGCTTACCCTGTCTTGGAGAAATGGTTAATTTTACTATTTCGCTTTTATTAGTGTGTGTGTGTGTGTGTGTGTGTGTGTGTGTGTGTGTGTATATATATATATATAAAAACTAGGGGCCGGTGCACAAAAATTTGTGCACTCGGGAGGTCCCTCAACCCAGCCTTTGCCCTCTTGCAGTCTGGGACCCCTCTGGGGATGTCCACCTGCTGGCATGCCTGGTCAGCCTGGGTGAAGAGCTGATGGCTGTTTGCAGGCTGGCCAAGCCCCCCAGTGTAGACCCTCACCCCACTGGGGTGTGGCCAGCCTGAGTGAGGAACTGAGGTGCGTTTTCAGGCTGCCCACAGTCCCTTCAGGTTTTGAGCCCCTACTGGGGTACCTGGCCAGCCTGGGTGAGAGGCTGATGGCTGTTTGCAGGCAGGCCAAAGCCCCCAGTGGGGTCCCTCACCCCACTGGGGTGTGGTCAGCCTGAGTGACGGATTGAGGGCTGTTTTCAGGCATTCAGGCTGCCCACAGCTCCCATTGGCCCAATGTCTCAGCAAGGCTGGCTGGAAGCAGGTTTCTGGGGTTTATTTATCTTCTATAATTGATACACTGTTCCTTTAAGCCGAGGCCTAGGCAGGTTAACAAAGCCTCCTGTCTGCTTCAGCTCTGTGGCTTCTATAATTGAAAGAATGTTGCCTTAGTGGGCCCTGAGGCTTCTATAATTGAGACAATATTGCAAGTATGTTGCCTGGAGCTGGGAGGAACCCAGCCAGCCACCTGCTGCAACAGAAGCTGCCTGTTTGCTCCAGCTCTGTGACTGCTGCCTCCATCTTGGCTGGGTTAATTTGCATACAGCTGCTCTGATTGGCTGGTGGGCATGGCTTAGGCATCCCAAAGAAACGGTCAATTTTAATATTACTCTTATTAGATAAGATGTAGATAATTTCTATTTCAAAGACATGTTCAAACATCATTAAATTAATCTTACATAATAAAGAGCCAATATGCTAATTAGATTAAACAGCAGAACGACTGTCTGGATGACCTTCTGGATGAAGCCAGGGCTGTGAGGGCCAGCTGGAGCTGCAAGGACCGAGCCCCTTGCACAAATTTAGTGCATCGAGCATCTAGTATTCTTATAAAACGTACGTTTTTTTATGTCCATAGCACAGATTTTCTTTTCTTTAAATGTTTTATTGATTTAAAAGAGAGAGAGGAAAGGAGAGGGATAGAGAAATAGAAACAACCATGTGAGAGAATCATTGATCAGCTGCCTCCTGCAACCCAGACATGTTCCCTGCCTAGGAATTGAACCAGTGACCTCTTGGTGCACAGGACAACACTCAGTCACCAAGCCACACCAGCCAGGCCATAGCACAAAATCTCATAAGTAATTTTTATAGTAATTTGTTTGTTTTATGTCATGTATTTGTAAGTTTGTTTTTAGTCTTCTGTGTTTCAGAGAACTCAGTCTTTAAATTGTTTTTCCAGGCATTCTTAGTCTCTGTCTGCCCTTGTACTGGCCTTAAAACTCTTTAAGTTTTTGGTAACCAGTGGCAGATTGCCTTGGGACATCATTTTGCATAAATATGACATTGAATTCTTTCTGCTTCACTTTTATGTGAGGGCACTGGACCAAGTGGCAATGGTGACATTAAAGTATGGGTAGGCCCTTTCCAGGCATTTGTTTTGTATGTTGGCTGTTAAAATAGGTGAGCAAGCTGCCAGCCACATTGTAGGCACATTTCTGCCTCCACTTTCATCTTCCTCCATTGCTTTCATTTATGCTTGAAAATTCATACTCTGGGGAATGTAAGAGCTAGAAGGAACATGTGAACTATCTAAAGTCCTTCATAGGATTGACACATTCCTATAACTTTCAAATTCCTTGTCTTCCTGTTGAATCCCCTGAAGCAGATTATGATGTAAAAAGGGCAGAAAGGAGATCTTTAAAAACCTTGATGTTAACATGAGTTATCAACAAATTGAGTTGAAATTCAACATTCTGAATTGTCTTCAAATATAGATGGCAAAATAGCTATAAAGCTTTTACCTTGAATTTGTCTCGTAATGAATGGATTTGCAAGAAATCTGTGTACACATACCTATGATAAGCTGTGGCCATTCCCACTAGAAAACCCAGAAAGGCCCCTGGTGACATGCTCTTTCCCTGGAAGTTGTTCCTAATTGTGGACTTGTGTTCTCTGTATCTGTTATTTATTACAGACGTCATTTTTACCATAGTGTTGCATTGAGTTGTCCTGTAATACTGTGGTAAGTAGTTCTAACCACTGGGTGTGTGTCTTAATTTGCCTCAAATCTGATGTGCCACACTAGGAGAGGCAAGATTGTGGTCATTTTAGAACAGTCCTGCAGGGGAAATAGAAGGTTAAAGACAAAAATGTGTCTAATCGATGGAGTTCATAGTCTGATTGCCCCACAACTGCAGGGAATGCCTCTGAGCAGTCCACGGGGGAGATAACACACCAGGGCCCAGGGAACAATGTTGTCCGTTTGTTTAATTCACACACATTCATAAAAAATTACAGAAATGGCTCAGCCATTGTCACTGGCCCTATTTTTTGTTGGGTAATTGTATTTCTTAAAAGGGTCATGCTTTGATTAAGTGCTTGTGGTAAACCACTGAAGAAGTGCTTTGTGATGAAATTCTACACACGTATGACAACTTGGACTGCTGTAACAAACAGCCCATGGCTTCAACACAGGCATTTACTCTCCCTGTTCTGGGGGTTGAAAATCCAAGGTCACAGTGTCGGCAGGGTTAGTTTCTCATTAGGCTTTTCTCCTGGACTTGTAGATCACTGTCTTCCTCCTGTGCGCTGACATGTCCTTTCATCTGTATGTGTCTGTCTTGATCTCCTTTTTATAAGGACACTAGGGGCCCAGTGCACAAAAATTTGTGCACTCAGGGTGTGCCTCAGCCTGGCCTGTGCACTCTCACAGTCTGGGACCCCTCTGGGGATGTCCACCTGCTGGCATGTCTGGTCAGCCTGGGTGAGGGACTGATGGCTGTTTGCAGGCTGGCCAAGCCCCCCAGTGTGAACCCTCACCCCATTGGGGTGTGGCCATCCTGGATGAGGGTCTGAGGGCTGTTTTCAGGCTGCCCACAGTTCCTTCAGGGTTCGGGTCCCTACTGGGGTTCCTGAGCAGCCTGAGTGCGGGGCTGAGGGCTTTCAGGCTGCCCACAGTCCCTTCAGGGTTCGGGTCCCTACTGGGGTGCCTGGGCAGCCTGGGTGAGGAGCTGAGGGGCGTTTTCAGGCTGCCCACAGTCCTTCAGGGTTCGGGTCCCTACTGGGGTGCCTGGGCAGCCTGGGTGCGGGCTGAGGGCTGCGCACAGCTCCCATTGACCCAACATCCCAGCAAGGCTGGCTGGAAGCAGGTTTCTAGGGTTTATTTATCTTCTATAATTAAAACTGTTGATTTAAGCCGAGGCCTAGGCAAGTAACAAAGCCTCCTGTTGGCTTCAGCTTTGTGGCTTCTATAATTGAAAGAATGTTGCTTTATTACATGCCTAGGCAGACAGTTTCCTCCATAGCTGGTGCAACAAAAGCCTGCTGTTTGCTTCAGCTCAGTGGCTTCTATAATTGCAACTATGTTGCCTGAGCCTGGAGAAGCCCAGCCAGCCTAGGCAGACAAGTTTACTCCTGGTGCAATGGAAGCCGCCTATTTACTCTAGCTCCGTGACTGCCGCCCTCCATCTTGGCTGGGTTAATTTGCATATAGACCCTCTGATTGGCTGATGGGTGTGGCTTAGGTGTCCCAAAGAAATGGTCAATTTCAATATTACTCTTTTATTAGAGTAGATAGTCTGTATTAAGGCCCACTATTAATAACCTCATTTTAGCTTAGTCACCTTTTTAAACACCCAGTCTCCAAATACAGGCACATCTATCTATATATATAGAAGCCTAAGTGACCGGCTGTTAGCTGTGATGTGCACTGACCACCAGGGGGCAGACAACCCAGGAGCTGCAAGTGATGGCAACTTTGCAGGGTGCCCCTCTCGCACTCCGGGGCCCCTTGGAGGATGTTGGACTGCTGGTTTTGGCTGATTCCCCCAGGCCAGGCTGAGGGACCCTGCCATTGCACAAATGCACATACCAGGCCTCTGGTTTTGATACAGAAGGGATAGCTATACATAGTATACATACTAAAAAGAATATTGAAAGGAGCCAGCTCCCTGAGTTCTTGGTCTGTTTGCCCACTTCCTGCTGGCGAGATCCCGACAAATGATTTGGCCCTTCTCACTTGTTTTCCTTGTCTGCATATGGGGAGCATTTTGCCCTTTGACTCTCCAGTGCATTGCTGACGTGTGTGGTACTGGCCTGAGCCTCTAGGCTGGCATCAAACCAGGATGCAGTGCCTTGTACAGATAGCAGCTTTGTTATTTAAGGTCTTGCCATGTGTGCTTTGATTTTTTTTTTTAATCTTTGAGGTCACACTTTAGTTCCACATAGTTTCATTTATTATATAAAGCCAGGAAGATTTCCGTTTTCATGTTTTTTTCAGAAAACTAGCATCTGCATCTATAACAATCCTATATAATAAACACCTAATATGCAGATTGCCCCCTCGGATGGTTGTTCAACCGAGAGACCGGAAGTTTGAGTGCTCACTATCATGTGTGCTTACCACTAAGGGGCAGCATGGAACATGGCGAGCATCAGCAACAAGGTGCTGGCAGCAGGCACTCAGGTGCTGGTGCCTGAGAGGAGCCTGCCCCGCTCCTGTGCAGCCTCTTCCGGGTGAGCCAGGCCACAGCCACAGGGACCGCAGGGGCTGGTCAGCTCCCTGTGGGTTCACAGTGCCTGCCTGGCTTCCATGCAGTGCCACTAAGTGGCCCAGAGGCCCATGCTGTGCCCAGGCCCACAATATCCAGCTGTGCTCACCGCATCTCCACATGAGGACTTGGGCACCATGACTCAGGTGGGGTGGGGGGGGCATTGGGGCCCAGGTGCTGCCCAGGGCCTAGAAGTCAACTGGGACCTGCCCTTTCATGCCAGACGCTCATGCTTCGATAGCCAGCCAGGTCTAGGGACTGCCCCTTGCATGAATTTCACGCACCGGGCCTCTAGTTGCAATAATAAGCACCCTTGAGATGTTAGTGGGATGGTCCATTCACTCTTTTTATTTTAGTGTAACTGCGGGCTAGACTGTAAGTCTAAGGTTTTTGAATAAAGGTACGTGCCTATTGACATTTTCACGTCACAGCCGTCATAAACACTAACCTGCTTTTGTGAAACGTGTTGCTGGACTTCGCAATGTCAGGCAGTGGTCCCACTGGTAGTAATTTAAATAGCAGATCTACCTGCAGAATGAATTACTATCAAAGAGAGAAGATGCCTTTATTATTAAATACTAGAAGCCCGGTACACAAAAATTTGTGCACTTGGCGGGGTCCCGCAGCCAAGCCTGGCCTGTGCCCTCTCACAATCTTGGACCCCTTGGGGGCTGTCCACCTGCTGGCTTAGGCCTGCTCTCTGGAGGATCGGGCCTAAGCTGGCAGACATTCCTCTGGCAGCTCAGGAACCCTCAGGGGGTGTCGACTTGCCAGCGGGGAGCAGGCCTAAGCTGTAGTTGGACATCCTTAGCACTGCTGAAGAGGCACGAGAGGCTCCTGCCACCAACGTTGTGCTGGCAGATGGCAGCCTGGCTTGTGGCTGAGCATAGCTCCTCCTGTGGGAGCTCACTGACCACCAGGGGCAGCTCCTGCATTGAGTGGTGGTCAGTGTGTGTCATAGTGACCAGTCATTCCCAGTCATTCTGCTCTTAGGGTCAATTTGCATATTACCCTCTTATTATATAGGTAGAGGCCTGGTGCATGGATGGGGGCTGGCTGGTTTGCCCTGAAGAATGTCCCGGATCAGGGTGTGGGTCGTGCTGGGATGCCTGGCCAGCCTGGGTAAGGAGCTGAGGGCCGTTTTCAGGCTGACCACACGCCCTTCAAGGAGCGGGTTCCTTCAGGGGTGCCTGGCCAGCCTAGGTGAGTGGCCGATGGTTGTTTGCAGGCTGGCCACAGCCCCTTCAGGGTGGGTGTCCCTGTTGGGGTGCCTGGCCAGCTTGGGGGAGGAGCTGATGGCTGTTTACAGGCTGGCCAAAGCCCCCAGTGACCCAATCTCCCAGCAAGGCTGGCTGGAAGCAGGTATCTGAGATTTATTTAGCTTCTATAGTTGAAACTTTGTTGCCTTGAACAGAAGCCACAGCCAGCCTAGGCAGGCAGGAAGCTTAGCTTCCTTTATTGCTGGGGCAACCAAACCTGCTCACTCCAGCTCTGTGGCTGCTGGCTGCCATCTTGGCTGGGTTAATTTGCATATAGTTGCTCTGTTTAGTGGACGTGGCTTAGGTGTAGCAGAGTGACAGCAATTTGCATGTTTCTCTTATTAGATTAGACTAGAGGCCCGGAGCACAAAAAATTTGTGCACTCAGCGGGGGAGGGGGGTCCCTCAGCCCAACCTGTGCCTTCTCGCAGTCTGAGACCCCTTGGGGGATGTCCACCTGCTGGCTTAGGCCCACTTCCCAGGCGATGGGGCCTAAGCTGGCAGTTAGATATCCCTCTGGCAGCCCGAGAGCCCTTGGGGGATGTCTACTTGCCAGCAGGGAGCAGGCCTAAGCTGCAGTCGGACATCGTTAGCACTGCTAGGAGGCAGGAGAGGCTCCCATCACCACCGCTGTACTGGCAGGTGTCAGCCTGGCTTGTGGGTGAGCAGAACTCCCCCTGTGGGAGTGTACTGATCACCAGGGCTGCTCCTGCATTGAGCATCTGCCCCCTAGTGGTCAGTGTGTGTCATAGTGACCTGTCATTCCCAGTCATTCTGCTCTTAGGGTCAATTTGCATATTACCCTTTTATTATATAGGATACAAGCCTGGTGCATGGGTGGGGGCCAGCTGGTTTGCTCTGAAGAGTGTCCTGGGTCAGGGTGGGGTTCCCGCTGGGGTTCCTGGGCAGCCTGGGTGAGACACTGAGGGCCGTTTTCAGGCTGGCCACAACCCTTTCAGGGATGGGGGTCCAGCTGGGATGCCTGGCCAGCCTGGGTGAGTGGCTGATGGCTGTTTGCTGGCTGGCCACAGCCTTTTCAGGGAGGGGTCCCTTCTGGGGTCCCTGGCCAGCCTGGGTGAGTGGCTAATGACTATTTGCAGGCTGGCCACAGCCCCTTCAAGATGGGCGTTCCCCCCTGGGGTGCCTGGCTAGCCTGGGTGAGGGGCTCATGGCTATTCTTAGGCTGCCCACAGCCCCTTCAGGATGGGGGGGTCCTGCTGGGGTGCCTGGCCAGTCTGAGTAAGGGGCTGATGACTGCTTGCAGGCTGGCCAAGCCCCCCAGCAGAGACCTTCATCCCATGAGGCTGGGGCCATCCTGGGTGAGAGGCTGGTGGCTGTTTGCAGGCTGGCCACAGCCCCAGGGACCCAAGCTCCCAGCGAGACTGGAAGCAGTTACCTGGGATTTATTTGTCTTCTATAATTGAAACTTTTTTGCCTTGAGTGGAAGCCACAGCCAGCCTAGGCAGGCATGGGAGCTCTCAGGGGATGTCCTGCTGATGGCTTAGGCCCACTCCCTGCTCCCTCCGATCACTGGCTCTGCCCCTTGGCTCTGATCACAGGCTCGGCCCTGTCCAGGAGCCCCCTTGCTCAGGCCCTTCCTAGGCTGCTCAGGGCCCACACAGAGTCTACCTCAGAGTGACCTGGGTGCCCAATCATGTTCCCAGGACTCAGGCTGCTTGGTGCCTACATATGCAAATTAACCACCATCTTAGTTGGGTTAATTTGCATACTTGTTCCTGGTTGGCTGGTGGGGGTGTCTTGTGGATATAGCAGAGTGGCAGAGTGATGGCTAATTTGTATGTTTCTCTTTTATTAGTGTAGATTGGTTTCAGAGAGAGAGAGACATCAATGATGAGAGAGAATCATTGATCAGTTACCCCTACTGGGGATCAAGTCCATAATTCAGGCATGTGATTGGATCAATGCTCAACCACTGAGCCACACCGGCAGGGTGGAAGCTGTATTTTAAAAAGGACAGTTATGCCCAGTGAATTTGTGGCTGTGTGTGCAGTGAGGGTAGTGATCACTGCTTTCCATCCCTGATAGGCCTTGGTGCACTGTGTTGAATCACTTCTTTGCCCTCTCCCATAATAATTTAAAATTTGAGAAGTTTTAAAAGTAGATTATGGCTTTTTCGCAACGGGTTTGCTGCCAGAACACGGGTGTCGTGAAAACCACCATTAACTCAAACCCAAGATGGGAAAGGTAAAGACTCACATTAACTTCGTCACTAAACACCTAGATTCCAGCAAGTCCAACACTACTGGCCATCTGATCTACAAATGTGGTGGGATCGACAAAAGAACCATCAAGAAATTTGAGAAGGAGGCTGCTGAGATGGGGAAGGGCTCCTTCAAGTATGCCTGGGTCTTGGATAAACTGAAAGCTGAACGGGAGCAAGGTATCACTATTGATATCTCCTATGGAAATTTAAGACCAGCAAGTATTATGTGACCATCATTGATGCCCCAGGGCACAGAGACTTCATCAAGAACAGGGCTGAGGACAGCAAGATGGCAGCATAAGGTAAACACCGTAAATGCAGCCGTGAACAACTATTTCAGAAAAGAACACACGGACACCACTCACACCCACAGGAAGGCTGGCTGAGTGAAAATCCTATAACTAAAAAAGAGTCTGAGACTCAGAGGAGTGGCGGAAGCAAAGTACAAAGGTACGGAGGCGCACGCATGGGCTCGGGGAGAGGGCTGGCGCCGGAGGACGTGGTTCTTTTCCAAAACGGAGAGAGCCACAAGTTCCCAGCGGCTCTGAACTCCAGTTCCAGGCGAGTTTCTGAGGACCCAGACACCCGGAGAAGGGGGACTGACTGGTACCGGGAGGAAATCCAAAGTGGGTTTCTCTCAGTGTTGCTTGCAGCAATTACCGTGGGACACAGAGACCTGGCGTCTCTCAGCGCAGGGCTGAGAAGCGAGCGCCATAGCTATTTGCTCCGCCCTGCCCTGCAAACTCCCCGAGGCCCCGCCCCTCCCAAGCTGAGTCAGAGGCTTTTGCATATAAAAGACTGAGCAGCCTAAGGCAAAGGCTAACTCAATACCTCCTTAAAGGTACAGGAGCCAGCCCCACCCAGTGGCCAGAATGGGACTAACCTAAACAAAACAGAACCACAAGGAACACACTCGGAGCAGATGCAGTGAGCATAAAAGCCCCACTGAAACAACTCTTGTCCCATAAGGGTGTCTCCAGCACAGAAGTTCTCCCACTGTAGACACAGCTGACTCTCATAACCAAGTGGCTTAGAGGTTAATTCCTCTCAGTGATCGCCTAACTCAGCAAGGGACGCAGCCAAAATGCGGAGACAAACAGGCCACAAATGATAGAAATGGAGGAAAGAAAACGACAGGATATAGAGTTCAAAAAGACGGTTATTAGGTTTTTTAAGAAATTTCTAGAGACTGCTGATAAATTTAGTGAGACCGCCGATAAATTTAGTGAGATCCTCAATGAATCTAATGAGACCCTCAAGGATATGATAAAGGACCAACTAGAAATTAAGCATACACTGACTGAAATAAAGAATATTATACAGACATCCAACAGCAGACGAGAGGATCGCAAGAAGCAAGTCAAAGATATGA
>PVJC01038090.1:0-16911 GCA_004026665.1 Murina feae
CCTCAGCCCAGCAACTGAAGTAGCCAGGCCTGTTAGCCAGGCAGGTGGTGAGGGAGGCAGGGGGGGCTGAGGGGCAGAACCGTCAATCATAGAAACCTAGGAAGGGGCGGAGCCGGTGATCGCGGGGTTGGAGGGTCTTCTGCCCAGGCCTGCAGCCTTGGGCAGAGACACCCAGCCTGGAAAGGGGTGGAGCCAGCCATCTCTGGGGTTGGGGGGGTCTTCTGCCCAGGCATGCAACCTCTGGCAGAAACCCCTGGGAAGGGGCATAGCCGGGGAAGGGGCACAGCCGGACATTGGACATCGTGGGGGTTGGGGTGTCTTCTACCCAGGCCTGTAGCCTCAGGCAGAGACCCCAGGCCTGGGAAGGGGCAGTGCTGGCCATTGTGGGGGTTGGGGGTTGTATCTGCCCACCCTGGCCTGGGAAGGAGCAGAGCTGGTGATCGCAGGGGTTTGGGGGTCTCCTGCCCAAGCCTGCATCCTAGGCCAGAGGCTATAGGCCTGGGTAGGGGTGGAGCTGGGGTTGGAGGGGTAGGGGTGGAGATGGTGATGGGAGTGAGCTATAGAGGAAACACCTTTTCTTAACGCTTATTGGCTAAGCTCCCTGTATGCCACTGGTAATATTCTTGGTAACTTGGGTAATAAGAACCCAAAAAGTCATCTAGGGAGAAAAAAAATGAAGGTCCACTGCAGGATGGCTAAGAAATGTCATATCCTGCCCTAGCCGGTTTGGCTCAGTGCATAATGCCCCAGCTTGCTGACTGCAAGATCTGGGTTCAATTCTGACCAAGGGCATGTACCTCGGTTGCAGGCTCCTCCCTGGTCAAGGCCCAGGTCAGGGCATATGGAGGAGACAACCAATCAAAGTGTTCCTCTTATTTTGGTGTTTCTCTCTGTTTTTCCCTTCTCTTCCACATTCTCTAAAAATCAAAATCAGGTGAGGATAAAAAAGAAAGAAAGAAATGTCATATCCTATGAAAGACACATCTTGAAAATGCCTAAAGAAAGTTGTCATTTTTTCATGGTGAAGGGACTGGAGTCTGTGTTAATGAAAATACCTTGTTGGCTGTGTTGACTGGCAGTGGCTGGTGGCTTCCCCTGATTAGCCTGGTTGCCTCCCACAAAGGGAGGCCAGACTGTGGTTTAGGCCCCCTCACCATGGGGAGCAGGGAGCGGGCCTAAGCTGTTAGTAGAACATCCCCTGAGGGCTCCCAATATGTGAGAGGGGGAAGGCTGGGCTGAAGACTCCCCCCCCCCCCCAGTGCACGAATTTTGTGCACTGGGCCCCTAGTCCTATTATATTAGAAATTCTATGTAGGAGTTGTTTCAAAGAATGTAAAGTTTATGATGATGTTTGAGATATCACTTTTTAAAAATTTTCCATTCAAATGTACATAAGCAGAAAAGGAAACATAGTCTTTGTTACACCTGGGGGGAAATGACTGAACACACCTTATTATGTGCACACCAACAATAAAGTCAGCTCTTACTAATCCTATTTAAACCAGTTCAATGGTAGTCAATTTCAAACTTACTGGGTAAAAGAAATATAATAAAAAGAAAGTTCAGGTAGATATTTGGGAAGATGAGACTGAAAATAATCATTGTCATTGGCTCCTCTAAGATCTTTGAAACGTGGGCCATAATTTGACTTTTTAAAAAGCTGGTCTAATTAATCTTGGGTTGTCATAATCTCCCAATTCTATTGGCCACGCCCTCCTTTATTTCTATAACAATTTTCTGGCTTTTCTATTCTTGTGTTCTATCATAAATTCTTTGCACAATTAAAGCATCTTTCTGGATATTCTTGAATCTGTTTGGATATCAGCCTAGGTATTATTTCTGCTCAAGCATACCCTGACTCTGTCCATGGAAGACATTTCTTTTTTCTCAAGTCTAGTTCATCTTGCACTAACCTTACGCACGGGACCTATTGAGGACATTTCCGGGTTGTTAAACCCTGTTTTTCTAATTTTTGGCTTGGGATTTTTAAATGTAATACACCACTAAGCTTAGTTATAAGGTAAAGAACAGGAAATACTTGGCAAGGATTTTGATAAGTTATGAAAATCACTGTTGTCTCATTTGCCTTTCAAATGGTGGGTCCTGTGCCAGTTTTAAAGAATGTATTGCATGTGATTTCCAGAGATTAAGACCAAGTAACAAATGAACATAACTGCTAGTAACATGTGTGTCAATAGTCAAAATGACAATATGTTACAAACTTTTTTAAAGTTTCTTATAAAATAAGGATTTTGAACACTCAGAAATGTTAAAGTCCTGAGCCCCGAACCTTAAAGATAGAAGATTGTATCTTTAGGTGGGTTCTGGAATCAATTAAGCCCAAGTATAAATTACTCAGATTTGAGAGAGAAGAACCACGAAGAAATGTACCAATTTGGTTACCGACAGTCATTCAGAAAGACAGACCAATTTAAAGGGCATTACAATTGTTCGCATTGCCTGAAAGTCAGAATTTGCAATCAATCTGAAGTGATATTAAAAATAAATGTCAAAAGGGATATCTGTAATAGTTTAAACAACACAGATAAAATTAAAAAGGAAAATAAAAGTCATAGGTTCATTCTTATTTTTGCTATTATAGTTTTTACTAAGGGCCCGGTGCAAAAAAATTTGTGCACTGAGGGGGTGGGGGCAGTCCCTAAGCCCAGCCTTGTGCCCTCTTGCAGTCTGGGGCCCCTCTGGGGATGTCCACCTGCTGGTGTGCCTGGCCAGCCTGGATGAGGGGCCGATGTCTGTTCCCCGTGTGTGCCCATGGCCACCCTGGCTTCTGCCTGGGAAGGTATTGGCCGGCCCAGGGCGCCCGATGCCTTTCCAGGGAGGGAGCTTCTCTGGGGCAGTGGCCTCCACCATCTTGGCCAGGCTAATTTGCATACAGTCACTCTGATTGGTTGGTGGGCTTGGCTTAGGTATCCTGAAGAAATGGTTAATTTTAATATTACGCTTTTATTAGTTTAGATTAGTCTTTTTTTTGTGTTGTGCCATCAAGGTGATTTAGTCTTATTTAAATATATATATATATATATATATATATATATATATATATATATATGACAATGAAGTCAATGAATATTGTTTTTTGTAAAGCATACAAAATACTCCTAAAGTAATAGGATTTTCTTAAAATTCATACTGTTCTTGAATAAAAAATTAAAACATCCTTGTTATTTATAGAGAATATCTTTGTGTTTTTACTTAGGTTTCCCTTTTGCTTGGAATTCTATTATCTCCTCTTTTCCTTGTAAACTTCTGCTTTCTCTTTGAAACTCAAATGTGCTTTAGGAAGTCTTCCAAGACCTTTACAGAGTGTTAAGTGCTTCCTCTTCTGCAGTCCCATAGTATTTCATTCATACCCCTATTAAAGCACTTACCATATTGCTGTAATTATGTGTCTCATAAGTGCCCCCTCAATTAGCATGTGTGGCTCTGGAGGGAAAGGACAGCATTCTGGTATTCTCAGTTTAGAGAAGAGTAAATACTTATTATAAGCTTGTTGAATAAATAGATTACTATGTTAGATCTAACTGGTTCTTGCTGACACCTGAGTTTACTGGGTTCCAATATGTTCTGGTGCCAAGAGAGGGAGATAGGGTGGCTTCATAAGTAGAATCCATAGTTATTTTGAATAGAAACAGAGTCCAGAATGGTAGTTTTCAAACCTGACTGCTGATTAGAGTCACCTGAGGAGCCTTTAAAACTCTCAGTGCCTGGTCCCATTTCAGACCCATTTAAATGAGAGTACTAGGGATGGAGTCCAGACCTTAATAGATATTTAAATCTTTCTAAATCATTCTAATGTGTAGCCAAAGTTGAGTACAACCAAGCTTGAAGTTAAAGAACCCGGGATTGTCAGACAGTGTCCATGTTGAAATGGAAACGGGAAAGCAGATGAGGTACAGCTACTAAGTCACAAACTTGAACCCAGGGATGAAATCAAGGTTGGTACAAATCCATGAAGTGGGGAGGAGCCCAATTCAGCATATGAATAAAAGGTTGATTCATGCCAAGTTCGATAATACTAGCTGGATAAGTCAGATGGTAAGACATACAAAGGTCAGAGATGGTCAGAGAACAAAGTTTCTAATTGTAACGATCAGTTGCCAGAGATGATAAGCTCCTTTCCAACCATGACTTGGCTCCAACTAAGTTGGCAAATTTACAGGGTCTCATCTCTGGTGTAGTCAAGGAGTTCCAAAACAAGTTAGATTTATAAAAACCAGAAGTTTTATATGTGCATACAGTCCTTCTTTCTCATATTGTTCTCACCAGCAAAATGATGTAAAATTTTGAGAAAGAACTTAGAAAAAACACAATTTCCAACAAAATTTCTCTCTTGCCCCTAGTTATTGGTATTTTATTTTGGTGCAGTACTCATGTGAGGCCAAAATTAAATGAAAGAACCCTAGGATATGATATACATTTCCTTTGAAATATTTTATTACTTAACTTCATATGCATTTGTGTGAGATACTGTTTAGTTATGACTAAGCAGACTTTTTCTTAAGTGTCTATCTCTACATATATTTCACAACAAAAATTATGAAACATACTGAGTCAAAATGCCCCTCTTAAAGGCATGCTGTTTTATGGTTGCATTCAAAATACAAGATCCCTGATGCAAGACTCTCTTAATACTTATTTGTCGTGTTTCCTTCTTCCTTAGTTTTACTGTAATGTTTTTCATAGCAATAATTTATAATTAGGGAAACATTACAAAGACTTAGAAGTCAATGGATTTGGGAATCAGAAATTTACTGGTGATATAATATAAGGCAGTTTCAGTGGCAATGGGATCTTAACAAGGTGCTGAGGCATAAAAGGTTAATAACAAAATGTAAAATATATAAATAAATGTTTGTTTTTTGATAAGTTTAGAAGTAAAGGAAGACATGCAAGATTGGGTGGTAACCAGTGAAAGAAGCAGTGTTCAAGTAAATTTTTATTTTAGTTTATAGACCTAGAAGGAAGAACTAGAGGAAAATTATAAAACAGGAGAAGAGGTGCCATAGAGATTGTTAGTTATACTTTAATTAGTGGCCCATTGCATGAAGATTTGCGAAATAGGCCTTCCTTCCCCTGGCTGCCGGCACCAGTTTTCCTCTAGCACCCTGGACCCAGGCCTTTAGTCCAACCGTAGCAGCAAAGCTTGGCTTCTCTGCTCTGGCTGCTCCCAGTGCCCCCCCCCCACCCCTTTATTTTCCCCAACTTCTCCAGCAGAGCCCAGGGCAGACTGGAAGCCTGGGTTGCTCCCAGTGACCCAGGCCCCCTGCCACCCACGCCCCTAGCTCCTCCTTGAGTGGAGCCCATGGCAAACTGGAGGCCTGGGTCGGTGACCCAGGCCCCCTGCGACCCAGGCCCCCAGCCACTCCTTGAGTGGAGTACCGGGCCAGTGGGAAGCTTGGCTTCCTCCATCGCTGGGAGCAACCCAAGCCTCCTGCTTGCTCCAGATCCCTGGCTGCTGCCATCTTCAGTCTGCAAATTAACTGCCATCTTTGTTGGGTTAATTTGCATAGTCGCTCTGATTATCTGGTGGGTGTAGCAGAGTGGCAGAGTGATGGTTAATTTGCACGTTTTTCTTTTATTAGTGTAGATATTTTCCCTCACCTTCTTTAATCATAGAAGTCTCATATTTGTTATTTGGGTGTGTGCAAGGTACATTTCCCAATTCACTTTGTAGCTAAGGATGGCCATATGACTAAGTTCTGCTTCATGGACTATAAGCAGAAGTGATATATCCACTTCCAGGAATTGTTCTTAAAAGGAAAGAGTTGTGCCCTTCTATTCTTCTTTCCCATTGACTGGAATATAGACCTAATAGCTACAGCAGTAGTTCTTGGCCTATGACAGATTTTTGAGGTGGAAGCAGCATGTCGGAGGTGAAAGAGCAACAAGATGGAAGGAATTTGGCACCTGATGGTTATGGAGTTAATATATCAGTCTCACTAGTATATTTTATAGGGACTCTTTCATCTTGTTTAAACCACTGTTATTTTGGATTTTCTATAACTGGCAGCTGAACTAAATCCTAACTAAGAGAATGGATAATTAATATAGAGACAGGATTAAAATTAAAGTGATAATTTTTCCTTGACAAGGAGGAAGGATAAATTTACCTGTGATGTGACAGAAAGAAAGAGACTAATTAGGATTTGAACAGGGGTCCTCAAGCTTTTTAAACAGAGGGCCAGTTCACTGTCCCTCAGACCATTGGAGGGCCGGACTATAGTTTAAAAAAAAAACAACTATGAACAAATTCCTATGCACAATGCACATATCTTATTTTGAAGTAAAAAAAACAAAATGGGAACAAATACAATATTTAAAATTAAGAACAAGTAAAGTTAAATCAACAACGTTACCAGTATTTCAATGGGAACTATGGGCCTACTTTTGGCTAATGAGATGGTCAATGTCCACTTCCATATTTGTCACTGCTAGTCGTAGCCGAGACTGAGAGGAGGAGTTGAGAGACAGAAAGAGGAGGGAAGTCAGAGAGTGTGGTGCACATTCCACTCATACGCACTGCAGGCCTGGGATGAGTTGGTTGCTAAGCAGGACAGGCAGAGGGGGCCAAAACACCCAGTGGGCCTCATGTGGCCCGCAGCCTGCAGTTGGAGGTTCCCTGTTCTAGAATGCTAGGGGCCTGGTGCACAAAACTTTGTGCACTTGGGAGGTCCCTCAGCCTGGCCTGTGCCCTCTCCCAGTCTGGGACCCCTCAGGGGAATGTCCACCTGCTGGCATGCCTGGCCAGCCTGGATGAGGGGCTGATGGCTGTTTGCAGGCTGGCCAAGCCCCCCAGTGTGTACCCTCACCCCATTGGGGTGTGGCCAGCCTGGGTGATGGGCTGAGGGCCGTTTTCAGGCTGTCCACATCCCCTTCAGGGTTCGGGTCCCTACTGGGGTACCTGGCCAGCCTGGGTGAGGGGCTGAAGGCCGTTTTCAGGCTTTCAGGATGCCCACAGCTCCCATTGACCCAACGTCCGAGCAAGGCTGGCTGGAATCAGGTTTCTGGGGTTTATTTATCTTCTATAATTGAAACACTGTTGCTTTAAGCCGAGGCCTAGGCAGGTAACGAAGCCTCCTGATAGCTTCAGCTCTGTGGCTTCTATAATTGAGACAATGTTGCCTTAGTAGAGGCCCAGCCAGCCTAAGCAGACAGTTTCCTCCATCGCTAGTGCAATGGAAGCCTCCTGTTTGCTTCAGCTTTGTGGCTTCTATAATTGCAACTATGTTGCCTTGAGCAGAGAGAGGCCCAGCCTAGGCAGACAGTTTACTCCTGGTGCAACGGAAGCCTCCTGTTTGATCTAGTTCTGTAGTGGTTGGCCTCCATCTTGGCTGGGTTAATTTGCATACAGCCGCTCTGATTGGCTGGTGGTCATGGCTTAGGTGTCCTGGAGAAATGGTCAATTTCAATATTACTCTTTTATTAGAGTAGATTTCCAAGGCTGAAATATCATCTCATGTTAGATGACCTGTTATCAAAAAGGAAGTCATTACCTGAAGGTGAAAATTATATTAGTCATTAGAGCAGTGGTTCTCAACCTTCTGGCCCTTTAAATATAGTTCCTCATGTTGTGACCCAACCATAAAATTATTTTAATTACTACTTTAACTATAATGTAAATATCTGATATGCAGGATGGTCTTAGGCGACCCCTGCGAAAGGTTCATTCGACCGCCAAAGTGGTCATGACCCACAGATTGAGAACCACTGCATTAGAGAATTAAAAGAAAACATACAAAAGCTTCAGATCATTACCACTCAAATTGTGGTCCCTGAACCAGCATCATCAGCAACATCTGGAAACGTGTTAGAATCAGATTCCTAGGTTTCACCTTAGGTCTCCTGACTCAAAATCTTTTGAGGTAAAGTCCAGAAATACATATTTTCAACAAGATCCCTGGGAAATTTTTATCATATTAATTATTGAGGAGCATTGGTTTATGAAAACTACTGTGGAGATGCCAGTAGAGAATTCACTAGTAATGTATAAAAGTACATATTTTGAGATGTGAATAATAATCTGTGAAGTTCTATTGTGAATATGGCAAAGATGATGTATTGATGATGATGACTTACTCAGGCTGAAGGGGGAATATAACTCCCACAGGTTATAAGATTTCTCTACAGCCAAGCTAATATTGCATCACATTTTTACTCAAAAAGAAAAAAAAAGACAGAGTAAGACAACAAGCTGGGTTGATATTGTCTCCCTAATTACTATAACTCTTTGACCTATTAGGGCTATCCAATATTACGTAGAAAACCATTTGAAGAAACTGATCTTACTTTATTTGAATTAAGATTCAAGATATGTGTCTGGCCACTCAAATGCATGTAAACAACATATGAAGTAAAACTCTTAATACTATAATTGTAGCCAGTTTCCTATTCTCATTTTTGTTGTTGTTGGTTGTGGGAGAACATGGTAAAGACTAAAAACAGTCTTATTTATAGCTGGCTTTAAAGTTCAGAGGCCTATAATTTCAGTCTTGTCCTTATTTTGATCTTTTTCTTTCTCTGTAATTGAATATTTTGTGTTGGGCTGTGGTCAACATTGCAGACCTAGGAACTTAAAATATCATTAGGGCTATAAAATATGTGTAGATTTATTTACACTTACACTGGTAACCCCTTCTGTAATTTTTAAAAACAAAAAAAAAATGATTTCCATAAAGTTTCTACTGTACAAACAGAAATAAACTCTCCAAATCCTTTATATTCCAAACCACTACAAAATACATAAAATGAAAATTATTAAAAAAAAAAACTCTCCAAAGTTCAGTTTGCATTTGGCATGGGATTTCAGTAAAAAGTTAGGCATTTGATCTGAATCAGTTCACTCATTTTGTTTTGTAATAAACAGTATATGGGGACATGTCAAATTTGAAATAATATGGCAAAAGGACAGGAAGATAAGAAAGAATTATTTTGTTTATATGAAACTATTCTGGTCACAAGACTGAAAAAAGGAAAGGAAGTCTGACTTATGGCTAATATATATTTATTTGTGATCATAATCAGCTTTTTGACATAAGTTTCTATGGATATAGGACTTAGTCTGTCATATAATTACTGTGATGTGCATTAAGATACCATTTACTTACTAGTATTTTCAATCAATCTTTTTCTAATGTAAGCAAAGAACTTTGATTGCCAAATGTACTTATATTGGAATCTATACATCATGGAAAATGCATAATGATTTAAATAAAGACTCCAAACATGGTACTAATGGCCTAACTGAAACCAGGAAGTATTGTTCCTCAGCAAGACTCATTTGTGACATGATCATTGAGCCATACCAAAAAAAATTTTAAGAGAGGTTGAGTGGGATCAGCAGTATACGTATTAGTCTCCTGCAAATCTTTGTTCCAACAGTGTTCCCCCACCCCCAGTCGCTTCTCTAATGATGATGGTGAAACATTTCACATGTTGCACCATAGAGAGAAGTATTTTTAGTAAAACAATGATGCTGTACAACAATACAGTGAAGGCCAAGGGAAGGGGGGCAAGGGTGGGTAGAGGTGAGCAAAAGGTGTGAAAATGGGGATACTTGCAATACTGTCAACGTTAACACTTTTAATTAAAAATATATTAAATGTAAAAAAAAGCAATGAGACTCCAATAAAAAATATGGCAACATCTTCAACTAGTGACTCTAAATATTGGCTGGAACTCATGTATTCAAACAATTTGTAACAGCTACAACATTTAATACTAAGTGTTGCTTTGTTCTAGACAGGGCTATAAGTTTTACATAAATTATCTCCATTAAACTTCACAGTACTTCTGTAAGGTAAGTGCTATTATTATTCCTATTTTACAGACGAGGAATTAAGACTCAAGGAGCCCAAGGCCACAGAGTTGCTCAGTTGCAACGCCAGGATTAGAACCTACCTTTTTCTCTTTCTAGAGCCTGTGATGTTAACCACTACTTAATTGTGCAACTGTGAGTATCAGGGGTGGCAGTAGAATTATTTGTAACTTGAATTTTACTATTTTAACACATATTTTGTGTACATGGAATCAAATAAATATACTGTTATCTGTTTGGCAGAGCAACAGACTAGATATTTGTACATGTTGACTCAGGAATGCCTGTGCTACTGGATGATGAAGCATGGGTAACATAGCTAAGAGCTATAGGAGAAATAACTTCAAGGTTTAGACTTCCTTATAGGCCTGGAGGGTCAAGTGATGTTCAGGATCCAAGAGATGAGCTAGGTGAATGATCACTCAGTGTGTGTTAGGCACTGAACTAAGAGATTGCATATACTATCTCACGTCTAAGAAAAGCAAGTGTGGGATGCTACTTAAATGAGGTAGGTTGCTGTAGGGGTAGAAAGCATAGCTTTGGCTTGGGTTCCCTAAGATATTTTTTTGAGTTCCTAAAAAATTACATTTTCTATTTCTTTTGTTTCTTTACTCTGAGTCAGCGTGGGGCTCTGGTGCTCAATAAAGGTTTGTGTTATGGATTTATGTTAAACATTTGGATGAAGATTGGAAAACAGTTGACTATATGGATATTTTCAAATATTGAGATTTGGCAATCATAGACACAGCCAGTGGTGCAGGGTCTGTTTAGATGATTTAGGGTCCCAGTAAGCATTTGCTGTGAGATTATAGTTATTTGTTCAAATCCTGACATCTATTCTTAAAAAAAAACAATTCCCTATGTAAGAAGCAGAATGGGTTATAAGAAGGCAACATCCATTTTCTCTGAATTTTATGTGTTGCTAGTTTCTTGGTATAATACTTAATTCAGGTCAGTAGAATCATAAACTGAATCTTGGATTCACATTTTTCTCCATGGATAAATCTCTGCAGCATGGAACCCCACAGCAAAGAAAATGGAACCCCAACCTGGAAGACACATCCCTT
Organism: Murina feae; assembly: GCA_004026665.1. Classification (NCBI taxonomy): domain Eukaryota; kingdom Metazoa; phylum Chordata; class Mammalia; order Chiroptera; family Vespertilionidae; genus Murina; species Murina feae. The sequence continues at coordinate 10,903 of PVJC01038090.1, forward strand.
TATAATACAATATCTCTCCTGTTCCCTCTCTCTCTCTCTCTCTCTCTCTCTCTCTCTCTCTCTCTCCTCTCTCTCCCTCCCCATTGGCCTACTGTCTGTGTTTTTGTCATATTTCTTTTCCTATACAAGGTTACATATTGGATCACATTCTCATATTCTTTTCTTTATTTTGTGTGTACATCTTTGTAGCTTTTAGTCCTTATCTGAGTCTATCTGCAGGTTAAATTCCAATTTGAGGGAGAATTGCTAGTTCATTGAGTATATGCAGCTTTTAGGGGGATGTTCCTTCTTGCCTTTTTGCTCAGTTAAGCAGATATAATTTGTTGTATCTCTAATCATGTAAAATCCAAAATTTTCACAGATAATATTCTATGGGGTTTCTCCTTTTTTCTTATAATTATTAAAGACTATATGCATTTAAATATTTTATTTCCTTTATTGTACACTAGGGGCTCGGTGCACAAAAATTTGTGCACTCGGGGGAGGGAGTCCCTCAGCCTGGCCTGTGCCCTCTTGCAGTCTGGGACCCCTGGGGGGATGTACACCTGCTGGCGTGCCTGGTCAGCCTGGGTGAGGGGCTGATTGCTGTTTGCAGGTTGGCCAAGACCCCCAGTGGGAACCCTCACCCCATGGGGGTGTGGCCAGCCTGGGTGAGGGACTGAGGGACATTTTTAGGCTGCCCACATCCCCTTCAGGGTTTGAGTCCCTACTGGGGTACCTGGCCAGCCTGGGTGAGGGGCTGAAGGTCGTTTTCAGGCTTTCAAGATGCCCACAGCTCCCATTGACCCAAGGTCACAGCAAGGCTGGCTGGAATCAGGTTTCTGGGGTTTATTTATCTTCTATAATTGAAACACTGTTGCTTTGAGCTGAGGCCTAGGCAGGTAAGGAAGCCTAGGCTTGTTTCAGCTCCATGGCTTCTATAATTGAAACATTGTTACCATGAGCAAAGGCTCAGCCAGCCTAGGCAGGCAGTTGCAACGGAAACCTGCTGTTTACTCTAGCTTTGTGGCTGCCAGCCGCCATCTTGGCTGGGTTAATTTGCATATATCCACTCTGATTGGCTGGTGGGCATGGCTTAGGCATCCCAGAGAGATGGTTAATTTGCATATTACTTTTATTTTATATATATATATATATATATATATATATATATATATATATATTGCCTCTATTATGCAGTCTTCTCTGTTCTGCTCCTTCATTTGACTGACCCTCTTCTGCTGATTTCATTCCCTCATTAATGGCCCTTCCAGGCAGCATGCTCCTTAACCCATCCTAATATGTCTTTACATTTACATTTTAATTTCTTTACAATTTACATTGTACTGAGTATTTTTTCAATCTCTTTATTCTCTTATTTTCTTCCCTACCTACTTCTTACCCCATCTTCCTCCTCCTCTGCTGGAACAAAACCTTTTCTAAGGGAGTGTTGCCTCTTGCTACTTCAGTCTCTCTCTCCTGGGCCCTGCTTCCAGCTAAAGATACTTTTCTTTAGCAACCAGTGGGTGTGTATTGTGCATTTGTTACATGTGTTGCACCATGTTAACCACTGTGGAGCATAAGGTAACTTATTTTAGGAGTCTTCATATTGTGGAGTACAAGTGTGAAACATTTTTGTGACTTTCCCATCCATGATTTCAATCTATTCTGTGGAGGCCTTCTTCCCCTTTTCTTAATAGTTTCTTGGGGGAATTTTATACAAATTTCTAGGTACTTTAAAAACATTAACAGTCCAGCCTAATTCAGTTTAACCCTGCAACCTCACATTTGCCATTAAATTCTCTCTTCATCAATTGCTGGCTTGCCTTATGCTTGGAAGATTAGAGAAGGAAAAGTGACAGAATGTGGTTGGAGTAGAGGGCAAGTCTAGCAATGAGTTAGGATCCCTTTCCTTTTAAAGATCTAAACTCTTCTAGCATTGGCTTTGAGAGGGGGAATAGGAGAGATGGCAGATTTCTTCTTACACAACTGGTCATCTAGTGTTGATAAGAAGGCCTGTCTAGCTTCACTCTGACTTTATCTGGTTACCTGTCCTACTGATGGCTTTCACTGATACAGCAGTCTATGTAGATAGAAGACTGATGTCATTTTCTTGGTGGTGATGGTGGTGGTGGTGGCAGTGTTTAGCCTTACCTTAGATTCTTTTACTCATGAGGGAGGGACTTCTTGTAAAAGGTCTTGTTTATGGTCGATACACTTAACCTTTCCTCTGGTCATGGTATTGCATTCCTTGGATCTCTATCTCTTCCTAGAATCTCTGTTTTCCTCATGACAGGACATGGGCACTGCTGAAGCCCTCTTCCATGTTCTCTAGTGTTAAGGGCTAGCTTCTTCCCTGGAAGACTATATCACGGTGTTTTCTTACTCCTCTGTTGCAAACTACTCATAAAAACCTATTACCTTCAGAAAGCTCCAGATGATAAGCAGGCAATACTTATGTGTTCACATATACTTTAATTCATAGAGAAAAAGATCAAGCTCTCTCAAGAATTTCATCACCAAGACTTACTCCATCCTTATGGATGCAAAGATGAGCCTATGGTCCATAGCTGGGCAAGTATTCAGCAAAGAAATGAGATGACAGCTTAACTTTCTTGCAGGGACTTTGGGAGGAAATGAAAAACTCTTTCTCTCATAGAAAGAAAAGGGAAATGACTTTTCTTTGTCAAACAGCAGTCTTGAAACTCTAATGATTCACTTTCAGCTCATAGTCCTCTGGTCTTCTATGGGTCGGCTAAGGAGTAGAGGCTTGGAGCAGTGGCTAGTGGTTTCATGGACAGTTCTTCCACATTTAAAAAGTCTTTATGATAGCTATTGTTGGACCTCTTAAGAATGTGTAAATATTTAGAGATTATTTTCTCCATTAAAGCTTCGTTGCCAATTTTAGGGCAACATGAAAAATTCCACTAAATATCTTATTATATACTAGAGGCCCAGTGCACAAAATTCATGCATGGGTGTGTATCCCTCAGCCCAGCCTGCACCCTCTCCAATCTGGGATCTCTTGAGGGATTGGGCCTAAATGGGCAGTTTGACATCCCTCTCACAACCTGGGACTGCTGGTTCCCAACCACTTGACGGCCTGCCTGATTGCCCCTAATCACTTCTTCCTATCAGACTGATAACCCCTAACCACTTTCCTGACAACCTGGTTGCTCCCAACTACCCTCCCCTGCTGGCCTAGTCCCTTCCCTGCTGGCCTGGTCACCCCCAATTGCCCTCTCCTGCAAGCCTGGTCACCCCCAACTGCCTTCCCTTCCAGGCCTGGTCCCTCCCAACTGCCCTCCCCTTCAGATCTGATTGCTGCCAACTGCCCTCCTTTTCAGGCCTGATTGCCCACAACTACCCTCCCTTTCAGGCCTGGTCCTTCCCAACTGCCCTCCCCTGCAGGTCTGATCACCCCCAACTGCCCTCCATTTCAGGCCTGATCACCCACAACTGCCTTCCCCTGCTGGCCATCTTGTGGTGGCCATGTTGTGTCCACATGGAGGTGTCCATTGTTGATCACATGGGGACAGCCATCTTGTGTGTTGGAGTGATGGTCAATTTGCATATTGCCTCTTTATTAGATAGGATAGAAGGAATCTATGTTAAAATTTAGTGTGGTTAAACCAAACCATTCCTACTTTAAGCCTACATAGCCAAGCTTATGCAAGTTATACATATCAGTTTACTGCTATAACCAAATTTTTAAGTTTGATAGATTGTCAATAGAGCAAACATTGTATCTGTAGACTTCCTATATGCCTCTAGTCCAAACTGATTTCTTCAGTCTTGAACAAACTAAAATAACAAGCAAAACAGAGACAGAGTCATACACATAGAGGAGGAGATAGCTATGGTGTGTGTGGGGTTATTGAGGGAGTGAAGGGATTGAGCAAAAAAAAAAAAAAGAAAGAAAGAAATTCATGGACACAGACAACAGTGTGCTGATTGCTGGGGGTTAGAAAGGGGGTAGTTGAAGGTGGTAGAGAGTATAAGAAGGATAAATGGTGATAAAAATAAATATAAACAAACAGACTGATTTCCTCAGTCTATGAAAATTTATTGAATTTAATGTTTAAACAAGAGATCCTCTCCCATGTATTACACATTACTGATGGATACAATTATAAGTCAAAGTTTCATGGTTAAGTAAGAATTATGAACAATTTCCAATGAACTACCAATAACTTCCTCCTTTTCTCCCACTCAAGAAAGCATATTGGGTTGCAAAAAGTGAGTGATATTATTAAAGAAGTTAACTTATAAATTGCTTTGTTTATTAAAAACTAGAGGCCTGGTGCAAAAAGTTTGTGCATTCCAGGGAAGGGGATCCCTCAGCCCAGTCTGTGCCCTCTCATAGTCCGGATGCCCTACAATGGATCACCCCAAAGAGGTAGGCTCCACCCACCTGTTGGAGCACCGCCACTGGGTAGCCTGAGCCTCCCTCTTTGGGGTAATCATGGAGCCCCCCGATTAATTGCTCTGCCAGCTGGTGGGCTGGGCCTCCTTCTGCAGGGTGATCATGGGGTGATGGCTGCGCCCCCGACCAATAACACTGCACTCACCTTGGCTGCCCTAGTGCCAGTGGGTATCATAGCATGGTCGTCTGGAAGGTTGTCCACATGGTTGTTCTGCTGTTTGGTCATTTGGTTGATTTTTTATCACGTTTTTATAATGATAGATAATTTTAATATGTTGATACTTTTTCTTAGTACTAAATTATCAGTAATGTACTTTACAGCTTTTCATGATAACCAGTTCAGAAGCTGCTGATCTAAATGAAAAATTTTAGTGCTTTATAGTCTCTGGTTTTGTTCTCAACAAAATTGCAGCTGTCCTGGAGGCAGAATTGTATCTAATATATACCTTGTGCTTAATATATTGTATTTTACATAGATAGTGTATATATATATATATATATATTTATACACACACTCTAATAAAAGAGTAATATGCAAATTAACCATCACTCCAAGACACCTAAGCCACGCCCACAAGCCAAGCCACACCCCAGCCAATCAGAGTGGCTGTATGTGAATTAACCCAGTCAAGATGGAGGCCAGCAGCCACGGAGCTAGAGCAAACAGGAGGCTTCCATTGCAACTGCCTGCCTAGGCTGGCTGGCCCTCTGCTCACGGCAATAGTGTTTCAATTATAGAAGCCACGGAGCTGAAGCAAACAGGAAGCTTCACTGCCTGCCTAGGCCTCCACTCAAGGTAACAAAGTTTCAATTATAGAAGATAAATAAACCCCAGAAACCTGATTCCAGCAGGACTTGTTGGGACTTTGAGTCAATGGGAGCTGTGGGCAGCCTGAAAATGGCCTTCAGCGCCTCACCCAGGCTGGCCAGGTACCCCAATAGGGACCTGAATCATGAAGGGGCTGTGCACAGCCTGAAAAAAGCCTTTAGCCCCTCACCCAGGCTGGCCACGAGTCTACTAAGGCAACATTCTTTCAATTTTAGAAGCCACGAGCTGAAGCAGACAGGAGGCTTCGTTACCCACCTAGGCCTCAATTAATGGAACAGTGTATCAATTATAGAAGATAAACAAACCCCAGAAACCTGCTTCTAGCCAGCCTTGCTGGGACATTGGGTCATTGAGAGCTGTGGGCAGCCTAAAAACAGCCCTCAGTCCATCATCCATGCTGGCCACACCCCAATGGGGTGAGGGTCCCCACTGGGGGTCTTGGTCAGCCTTAAAACAGCCATCAGCCCCTCACCCAGGCTGGCCAGGTACCCCAGTAGGGGCCCAAAACCTGAAGGGACTGTGGGCAGCCTGAAAGTCTGAAAACGGCCCTCAGGCCCACACCCAGGCTGGCCACACCCCAGTGGGGTGAGGGTCCACACTTGGGGGCTTGGCCAGCCTGCAAACAGCCATCAACCCCTCACCCAGGCTGACCAGGCACGTCAGGCTGAGGGACCTCCCGAGTGCACAAATTTTTGTGCACTGGGGCCCTAGTGTGTGTGTGTGTGTGTATATATATATATATATATATATATATATATATATATATATATATTTT
>PVJC01038091.1:0-16899 GCA_004026665.1 Murina feae
CATAGTATGTGAAAATAGTCACAACTGAACACATATTATCTGACCCACTTTTATGAAATATCCAAGTAGGCAAGTTTAAAGAGATAGAAAACAGGTCATTGATTGCTTAGGCCTGGGGGAATAAGGGAGAGGATAAGATGGGGGTGTGTGATTGCTTTTTGGGATGATATAAAAATTCTAACATTGACTGTGGAGATGGTTGCACACATCTGTGCATATACTAAAGTCATAATATATATTTATACCTATATCTCCAGGTGTGTAACATGGGGGCTTGCCATAGCTAAGATTAGTGAAAACAAAGTGTTAGGAGGAATCAAAGAAACATTGAAAGCTAGGGCTTGCTACGTGGCCACGGAGGAGGGTGAAGAAGAGGGAATGATAAAAATAAATTATTCCATTTCCTGCCAATTACCCCTGAAAGTGGCAATTTGCTCACTCATTTGCCTCTTCCCTACAGGTGTGTAGTTATAGCAGGACTTGTTCAAGGATGATGGGCAAAACAGCTGGCAGCCTGACTCTCCTTGGGAAAATGAACATTGTGAGTTAATCTGGAGTCTTGGCAGACAGCACGGGCCATAATGTACCTGTGACAGTCCTCCCTCTCTGACAAGACACTCAGCTCTGGGAAGGCTGCCTGTGGAGTGCGAGGAAGGGGCTGCCTCACATCTGGAGTAGAAAATTCTGGATCATGTCAGTGCGGGAGCCTTTCCAGGACTTCCATTTTCTGTGTTCTCTTTACAATCATGGGTGATAAGAGACCACCTTTGTTAAGGGTTTATCTCTTTTATAGAATGAGGGCCTACAGCAGATGGTTCCTACCTGTAGAACTTAGGGAAACCCTTCTGATGGACTGGGAAAAAAGTTGCAAAAATGATGCTTTCCAGACAGTGTTGGGAACAATCAGGAGAATTTAGTGCTCTCCCTCCCCACCTCTAGGACCAGCTCTAGGACCTTCCACAGACTGGAGTTCCGGCTTTCACTGGCCTTCCCAGCTAAGGTAGAGGCTAATTAGGAACTAACTGGGAAATAGAGGATAGGGTGCAAGATTTTGGAAATGATTCATTAGTCAAAGTCCAGAAACTGGCTAGAAACAGGAATATGAGGAATGTAGGACTAAAGGAAAATACAGTTTAGCACCAGACTCTGTGATGTGTACAAAGTGAAGCAGGCAAACCATTAGTCAGCCTCAAGGGGCTCACAGTTGGGGGAGGTGTGAGTAATGGAAAGGTACATGGTTAACCTGCCAAAAGGCAAATCATTACAAATACAATACGAGAGATACAAAATATAATGTATGCTTGGAGGAAGGGAAGGATCCCTGCAGAGAGCAACATGTGACCTCTAAAGCGAAGGAAGAATTCTGAAGAGTGACTTGGTGTGGTTGTGCACACATGAGCAACCCTATGTGCAAGGCAGGATCACAATCCATTTCAGGCAGAGAGAGCAGTGTGAGCAAAGTAGGAAAGCAGAACAGTCTTTGGCACGCTCAGAGCACAGGGCAAGTGTGTTCAGAAAAACACAAAGTGGAAGACAGGACACAGTGCATTTACAATTTCAGAAAGGCCCTTCTGGATACTGTTGATGAATAGTCCACCAGAAACATTGTAAAAAAAACACATGATGAAGCAGAGATTATGGCATAAAGCGTTCCATAAACTCTGACAATGAGTTAGGGAAGCACTTTACTTGGACTTTCCGTTTTATCAAATCTAACCTCAGAAATTCCATTTGGGGCCTTTAGGACCAGTTCCATGTGAACGCTCCATTAAAACATCACATACGCCTTTTCTCTTGTCTGGCTTTCACCCACTCACGTGTCATTCCTCCACTGAGCAATAAATCCTTGTGGAGTCATTTCTGTGACGGCAGATGCTTAGAGAAAGATGCTTAGAGAAGGTTTATTCTGTAAACCTGAGTATGGGGACTGTATCCCCTAGGGGGCCCAGCACACTATCTGGGATACAGTAGACGTTCAGGTATTTATGGAAGAAAGGAAAGCAGATAGGCAGAAAGACAGACTGATTCTATGTAATAAAAGGGTAATATGCAACAGCAGAACTACCGGAACCGATTGCTTTGATGCACACTGACCACCAGGGGGCAGATGTTCAACACAGGAGCTGCCCCCTGGTGGTCAGTGCGCTTCCACAGTGGGAGCTCTGCTCAGCCACAAGCTGGGCTGACGGCTGCGAGTGCAGCAACGGTGGTGGGAGCCTCTCCCGCCTCCACAGTTGGACATCCCCCAAGGGCTCCTGGGCTGCCAGCTTAGATCTGATACCCTGGGAAGTGGGCCTAAGCTGGCAGGTGGACATTCACTCAGGTGATGGTGATGTGGCAGGCCTGAGGATCATACGTTGAGACCCTCTCCATGTGAGGGAGCTGTATATGAAGTAGAAGTGAAACCTCTTAGACAACTCCTGCAACACAGCAGGCTCCTCTACACATGGGATTTATGGCTAGCTTGGTTTGGGGTTGAGGCATGGAGGCAAACGTGCCTTGTCCAAAATCATAGCACTTGGGCTGGGATGGGGTTAAACAAAAGACAAACACTGATCCATGCTTTATCCAGGAGACAGAGGTTTGGAATGGCCAGTAAAGAAAAGCAAGGAACAAAGTGAGTAACCTATTATCCCAAGGTAAGGAAGCATTTCCACCTGCCTCAGTGGCTCAAGAATGGAAAATCACAGCTTACGTCAAAGAAGGTGCCTGCATGCTCCAGGATCAGCTGATTGGAGTCAGGTTTGTTTTTACAGTAGGTGACATACATCTGAAATTTGTCTGCCTAAAAAGAACAGAGACGAGAACAGGTAAGCATCCATTCATTGCTCCCTTCTGTCAACTGTGTCTATTGGGTCCAGCAGGGGCTGTGTAAACAGATACAGTGTGCCACAGGCTTATCTGGTCCTTGCTCCCCAAACTTTCAGATGCTTTTCTCCTAACAGCAGGAGAAAGCTCACTGGAAGTAAGCTCATTGTAATACTAGTCAGTGCTGGAAAGAATAAGCAAAATCCAATTCACATATAACGTATTCTGCAGTTGGACAGCATTTATTTAGAGATTATCCCCTTTTGGGGATTACCTACAATTGTGCTTCCTATCTTGAACAATGACAGCATTTGCTCGGAAAGCAAAAATCAAGGCATGAAAATGAAGTATGATCTCAGAGCTAGATCTGCTTGTACTTCAAGGGTCTCCATGGAGGGTGATTTGCAGGGGGTGTCAAGTGACTATGTGTCCATTCCCAACTTCTCAGAAGCAATGATGGGGGGAGGGGAGGCAGGGGGACCCTCTGGGCCAGGGTCTGAACAATCAGTCCTACTCAGGTTGTTACTTCAAGTCAAGAACCTTATGGCTTGGTGAAAATTCATTTCTTATTTCTCTCAGGACCATCTGGGTTAATGCTACCCACCCTTTCCACTGGGAAAGGGATGTGTCTTTTGGCCACCAAGTACTTTCCCATTTGTGAAATGCTGTCATCTTGGTGCGTACAGAACATTTGGGATGTCCTCTTTGAGAAAGCAGCCTCGGTATGCATTATACCTGTAGCAGGTTTCATCTGATCCTCACAAGAACCCTATGCAATGAGTTGCATTATCATCATCCCCATTTTACAAAAGTGAAAACTGTTCAAAAGTAGTACAGCCTAGGAACGCTGACTTCAGGCTCCCTGGTCATTGCCTTTCAATGCATTATAAATAACTCTTCTCCCATTTACTCCTGCAGTGCGCTCATGGGTAAGATTATAAAACTTAAAGGCACCTTGCGATAATTCTTGGCAAGATTTGCCTATTTTATGCAATCACCAAAGGATTTCTGAAACTGGTTTTTGGGTTAATATACTACCTGGAAGGCATTAATCATCCCTAAGAGATGATGCTGAATCATATTTATGGTTGATTGTAAGGCAAATCCACAAATTGTGTGGAACAAGATTTAAAAATCCCTTCATTGACTGGTCAATCTTGTCTTCTCTACATTGGCTGTGCAAGGAATCATAAATCGCTTATGAGCATTAATGTGAAGTATGCTTGGGCTCATGTAGTTAAAGGTAGAAAATGTAATAGAACAAAATAAGATAGCAGTGTGAGACTTCCTTAAGAAATGAGAGAAGGCCAGGAAACAAACATGAAGGCTTCATGAAAAGAAAGTAACTCAAGACTTGAACTATGGAACTGACTGTGATATTATATCAGGGGACTAGTTGATCTCCCAGATTATTTGAAATGTATCCATCTGTAAAACATAAAACATAACCATAGCCCTGCCTATTCCATAACTCTGGAAGCATGAAGGTATCTTGAAAGTAATTCACCCATTTTGAGCAGAAGTTACAATTAGACAACAATTATTAAATATTAGAACTACGGATCTTTGGGAAGAATTTCCATGTTTAGTAGCACTTAGTGTCCTTCGTGACCTTCTGGGGAGATCTTTGCATTCATATCACAAACCTTAGCTGAAAATAATGTGATATGGAGATGCTAATGAGACTACTGTTTCCACTCATGTAATTAGAACCTGGTACATTCAGCCCATTGACTTGGCCCATGACAATAGCACCTTGAAAGAGAATGACTTGACACTCATATTGCAGGTCAGAACTGGGATGGGTACCCAAAGAGTGTGTTCTTCTCTATTAAGGGAGAAAATGTAACCAGTGGTTTGGTGACTTGATGTGTTCCTAAAGGTCTAATTCCCTAATCTTCATCCAGTTAAAAAACAAATAAACAAAACAAAAATACAGGAGCTAGAGTAGTTCTCTATCAAGGGTGGCAGTCTTGTTCCAATATCCTGATATCTTAATTTTAATTTTAGAAAGTGCTAGAAAACTTAGCATGGCACCTGGACACAATGTCTAAGGACTTTTCCCAAGGAGGGCTCTGCTCCTCAGGGAGGGACTGCTTCTCTCAGATCTACTCGTGGCCCTTTTCTAAAGTCCCTGGTCCTCTGTTGGAATGTCAGTGACACATTCTCAGATCTTGCACTGAAGAATGATGCTATCTGGCATCATCTGCACTCCTGGGAAACATAGGGGATGGGAGAACAGGATTTCAGGTCAGTTACCCAGGTAACAAAGCAGTGTCCCACATCCTCAGGCAGTTGCTCATACTTCTCCAGCTCTTTGAGGAAGATGCTGTGAGGGGAGAGAAAGACTGTGTCAGACATCTCTGTACTGCTGACCCCTGCTCCACACCAGAGGATTCTACTGATGATAACACAACCTCATAAACCCTCTGTTATTTACACATGGTTTCTCCACTAAGTGATACATGGTCAAGTAGTAGTTTTAAATATGTTGGAACTCATTTCATTAAAATGTACATTAACTGATTAATTAGTGCTACTTAAAATGATAAAAGTTTACCTTAGGGATTTATACAGGCTGAAAGTAACAAAATATTATATTTGTTTTGGGCTTTTTATTTTAACAGCAACTATAAGCCTATTTTTATACAAGCCTGAATACTCTGTAATATTTAAAACATAGATATAAATATAAAAAAGAACAAATTAATATCATCTATAATCCCAGAGGTAAAGTGGAAAACTTTTTAATCCTACACAACTTTTTTCTAATTATTGGTCTTCTTCCACAATAGCCAGTTTGTATTAAAAAAATAAGAGTTAATGTTTCTTAATGCAGACATCATTTTGGAAAAACAGTTATCAGAGAAAAAGTTACAATCTACTTCAAAGTTGAATTGAATTACTACTGAATAACCGGCATTGTGGACATCTGTGCCATGGCTCCATTCTGTGCTAATAAATAATAAAGAGTTAACTATAACAACTTCAAAGTAAGATATTACTTTCTTTGAGCTCAGAGAATATAAGCTCTAATAAGCAGGAATCACTGGAATAGAATTTGGTTTTTTAAAAAAATCACACAACGTTTTTCAAGTAAATAATTATGAGGATGTGGTGATACATGCTGATGGAAATGAATAACCTTTACAAAGGACAATTTGACAATTTCTATCAATATTTTGTCTCTGCAATTTCAATCCTGGAAAATTTCCTAAAGTTGGATTCACATGTGCATAAGGTAGTGTACATACATGCATACTCACTGTGACACTGTTTATAATAATGAAAGATAGTCTGTAGATGACAAAGTAAACCATGGTACATCCACAGAACTGAATATTACATAGCTATTAAACGTAACAAAATTTTCTATGCTTTCATATAGAAGACCTCCAGGGCAGGCTATTAAGTGAAGAGAAAGATATGGAAGAATGCAGATAATACCCTGCCTTTTGTCTATGTAGGAAATATATATTCTTATTTCCAACCCAAGAAATTAATGGTCAAAGGGTACAATTTCAGTTTATACAAGGTAAATTCTGGGGATCTACTATATAGCATAGTACCTATAGCTAGTAATACTATATGATATACTTAAAATTTGCTAAGATATAGACATTATGTTAAATGTTCTTGCCTAGTAATAATAATAACAGTAATAATAAGAGGAGAAAGCTTTGGGAGGTGATGATATATCTATTGCCTTGATGGTTTATCTATTGGCAGTGATGGTTTCATGGGTGTATACTTATCCCCAAATTCTTCAAGTTGTATATGTTAAATGTGTACAGCTCTTTACATATTAGTCATACTTCAATAAAGTGATTTAAATAAAAAATTTCTACCACAGGAAATCAAGTGAAGCGATAGGGTGAGATAGTGGTGGATAGATCTTCTCAATCTATACTTTATATTTAATGTTGATTTTTAAAATTAATCCAAAATTAAATAAAATTATATAAAGCAGTTCAGAATTATTTTACAACTTATCTCTAGCATTGGAAAAATTAATTTTATTGATTTGATTTATTCTACCTGGATCCTACTGGCCAAGCATTGTTATCATATCTTATAATTACTATTGGTTATGGGTTCTGTGTGTGTTCTCTCTTCAACGACATGACACAGAACAATGTTGGTTTTGGTTAAAAAAAATAGCTATGTGTAACTTAAAAATACTTGGCAAGTCATATTTGGAAAGCTAAAGTACTAATAATGATTGGTGGGATCATAGATTTTTTTTTTTACCTATCTGTAATTTAAATTTTCTACAATAAACTGGTATTTAGTTATAAGACAAAGTCACTTGAAAAATTTGGGGACTCTGAGCAGTACCCACTTGGTGATAATCATCTTCCCCTAACATGTGAATTTCAGAATATCTGATCTGAATCACGAAATAGTGGAAATTAAAATGCAACTTGAGCTTTCAAACTGCAAATATGCAGAGCTCAAAAATCAGTAACTCTGGAAAAGTTCTGAAAATCACATTTACTACTACTTTCAGAAAAATTGCAGGTGACACACATGTATTTAATATAACTTCCAAAATAGAGACAGGAAAAAATAGTACATAATGCTGTAATTAAGGATTACATCTTTTTCAAACCCAAAATAGAGGCAACCTTTTTTTGTTGCAAAGAGAAGCAATCTGGCTCATTCCTGTATACATCGTGTTAATTCTGGAAAGTTTCCATAAGAATACGTTAATATATTATTATAATGTGAATCTATTTTTAATATGTATTTTTTATTTCTGGCACTGAATTCTGGAAAACTCTTATTATGTGACTCTCTCCCATGAGGAACACTGAAAGATTTACTGTATGGTATCTTCACAAGCAGTTTTGCCAGAAGGTGTTGAGAGGTTTTTACATGGTCATTTCTCATGTTGGCCTTCAGTATACACCTCAGGGAAGACAATGGATGGAAATCCAGCCCTGATCCATGATTTACTGAATAGGGCCTAGGATGGGGACTGAGTGGCTTGGCAAGTGGGGGAAGAACATCTGAGGAGCTATTCCAGGACAAGGACTGGTGACAGAAAATGTACTTGGAGACAGGAGAGCACAGGAGGCAGAGAGAACTTGGAAGAAGAGAGAAAGGAGACTCTGGAGGCCCTGCACTTGGATAACACTTGCGGGAAACCTCTGCCTGGGCTCTCTCAGGACCTCACCCCAGACCCCTATACTCTGATTCTCACGGTGTATGGGCCCTTCTCCTCCAAGGGCAATCAAATAAATGGCACAACCATCTGCATCAGGGCATGCCACACAGGATATGAAGTTATATTTTTGCTGTATTTTTATTTTTTATAATTTTTAATTTCATTTTGGTAAGTCATGGATGCACATGATAAAGAACAGACCACCCATCCTCTGGCCCCTCCTCAGAAGCAACTGCAGTTACTAATTTGGGGTGTAGTCTATGGGTTGAATAGGTTTCTTTTTGGCTCTCGTTCTTTTGTTTGATTTGTTTTCTATTTAAAAAAAATTTATTGGGGTGACATTGGTTAATAAGATTATATAAGTTTCAAGTATACAATTCTGTAATATGTCATCTGTATGTATTTTTATCTTAGGAGTTGCAAGGATACCCAAAATAAACGAGTGGTCTGGCCACTTATAGTTAATATTAAACAAACCGTGGTAATTATAAGCACAGAATTGATAATTGATGCTGAAAACAGTGCTAGCAATTTTATTAAAAGTCCTAGTAATTTCTGTGATAGCAGCTATCACAAGGAAGGGTGCAGTTTGAAAATCCTTAAAAATAAAAGCACTATAAAATGAATTAAATGCACAGAATATTGTTTCTATAATTAATATTTTTCTGGAAAATGAAGGTTTTAACAGCAACCACCACCAGTCCACCCTTCTACTGACCCCATATCTCCTTTTCCTCCCACAACCAAGCACTAGGTAAGAAGCCAGAGTTCACACCTAGTGAAAGTTGTGAGGGGTCTTCCTTCCTAAGAGTCATTTTCTCATCTTGAAAATAACACCTTCATGGGGGTTGTTGTGAGAACTTAACAAATCCAAATAGTTAAAGAACCTGACACAGTGCCTGGCACACAGTAGGCCCTCAATAAACATTAGTTCTCAGGATAAGTACTTTCCAGTCTTGATAGAACCACACTTTCTTTGGTAAACATACGTATCTCACTCTGTCCCCAACTCATAGAGACATATTTAGGGAGCTCCCCTGACTAAGCCCTTGCTAAAAACCATCTATCGTAGATTACCTTCCCCGATGCCACATCCTTGGAAAATCTTGATTGGGTGTTAGTACAAGAATCAGATTCCAAAGTCACATATCATTCCAGTGTGGGAAATGAATGCAAAAATTAAATTCCAAGGTCAAACATTTAAATTTGGGAAATGCTGGGGTAAGCTGGTTTCTTTACTGCAGGACTTACTTCCAAAATCCTACAATCCCAACAGGCACATTGTCTCTGAAGGGATTAGTGTGCAATGCTTCCCAGACATCTTTCGAAGGCAGTAACTGACTCTGCCTGAAGGAACACTCTTGCAAAACCCTCATTAAGTGGTCCCCACGCCTGGCTGTGCACCTGGGGATAGGAGCTGTCTGCATTGCTTAGGAAGCTTGCTGGGCAATCCTACTTATCCGGCCCAGACCAGCACCTGAAGGTGACCACGTGGGAGGTCCCAGTGCGCTTCCACTCAGCAGGTCCCACATGGACACCACATTTTGGATGAAAAAGTTAAGATTTAAAGAAACTATCTTGTGCTGCGCATATGAATTCAAAGCTTTGAGTAAGATAGTCACTACAATTTCAAGGTATTTGTTGAAGGCAAGTGGCGATATTAAACTCTATTTTGCTTTTTATTTTGAAGCTTATGAAGATGACACATTATGTAAGTCTGATCAATATCATTCTACCTACTTCAAATAGACATGATCCGTTTAAATGAAAGCCCAGAAGGTCAGAACTCTCTTCATAAATGATGGAATATTCCACCTCATCTGTTCTATAGCAACATCTTGGTCTTCACCATTTCAAATATTATATATAAAAAATTGTGAGGGAATGAGCAAAGCAAGTAGTTCAAGTGTTTGTGTGAACGTGTGGTTCTTTCAGAAGTGAATAAAACTTTTGAAAGAAATGTCAAGATCTAAGCAATGTCATTTCTCTATTAAATTATTACAATACAATATATTATGCAGTTGCTTCATGAGGAAGACGTTCCCCCTCTGGCTTTGTAGAGAATCCTGGGAGATGAAAGCACTAACACTTACTGGTAGAAAGCTTTCTGAGGCTCATCATTAAGCCCTATGGAAATAGCACCATTTAAAAGGTACTCTGAGTAGATTTTGATTTTGCTTTCTCCAAAAATAAATGTGGCCTATAGTCTCAGTGCTTCTGAAAAAGTGCATCCCTCTGAGGGGCCCACGTGGTCCAGCAGCCAGACCTAGACATTGAGGGTGCAGCCTGCACTTAAAGGATGCAGTCTGCATGAATTAATTTGATGACTTTGTGTATGCATGTGTGTGCACATGTGTGCACATGTGTGTATTCATGTGCTCTTAAGCATGTGTACTTGTTGGAATGCTGGAGGCAATGAGAAGGGGAATGAAGGCTGGGCTGTGGCACGGGAGTGGGGTGGGGTGGCGGGAGAGCAGGGGGAAGAGAACAATGAGGAGTATGCGTAAAGTTGGAGGTTGGGTGGAGAGAAAGATACCAGGATGGCTTATTTGCGGAAGGACATTGCCTCCTTCTCAAAGCAGGGCTAGGTTACTGCTTCCACACAAGTAGGGGTAGAGATCATTTCCAAAAAACCCCTCAGTGACCAAGAAAATTCAGAATCCAGCTACACGAAGTTCTAGGTAGTAGGGGCTGGGACAGCTGATTAGCATCCTGGCGTAGCTACTAAATGAATGGAGAAGGTGTCGGGCTGTTCACGAAGGAGCCTCAGCACTGTCTGGTCACCGAGGCTGAGCCATGAGCATCACCTGGCTCTGCCCTGCACTGCACACAGGAGGCTCAGCCTGGGTTAGGGATGAAGGAAAAGGTGTGCAGGGCTGGACTCCTGCTCACCA
Organism: Murina feae; assembly: GCA_004026665.1. Taxonomy (NCBI): domain Eukaryota; kingdom Metazoa; phylum Chordata; class Mammalia; order Chiroptera; family Vespertilionidae; genus Murina; species Murina feae. The sequence goes on from PVJC01038091.1 coordinate 10,873, forward strand.
CATCCCCACCCTCAGCCTCCAACCTGGAGCAGCAGCTCACCAGACTGCACTGCTTCCTGTTGAACAGGTTTCACTAATATTTGCTAATTTTGTTTAACTTGTGTGATCACATGAATCCAGAGCTATTTGCACAGACATGTAACAAGTTTAATGTTAAAATAAGATAGAAAAACTAACCTCACATTTAACGTTATATGTACTCATTAATGTGCTGTTTAGCTACTAGGCATGGATCTAAGCAGATATTAGTTAGCGTGTATGACTAATATCAGCATGACTCTGACACGTCCAAATATATGCCTAGACTTTGTCTTGCCCTGGGTATTCCCCAGTATTCATAACCAAAACCAATGCTGACAGATACAGAAAAATCAAACAACGAAACCACAGCCCAATTTTTACACAGCCTTTCTGACGGGCTGTGCACAGCCTGCGGTTATCCCTCAAGTGTGGGTTTAGGGCCACAAAACATCACAGCAGGTGTTCCCTTTCCTCTCTCCTTGGCATCTGGATTTTCAGAAAACGACCGTGTGCTGTAACAGGGAGTCATACAGACTGAATTCTTTGGCTGTGCTGCTGGCTGGTTTGGGAAGGTCACAAACAAACTCGATAAGCTCCAGTCGCTATAAAACAAGGGCGCAGAAAAGAACTGGATGATCCTGAAAGGCTTTTCCCAGGCTTTTATGTTCTGTTATTTATGATTTTCGGTAAACGGGATAAAACTAATACCAAAGGCATCCAGAGGGGAGGAGAAGTACAGGATACACAGCGTGTGCATATTTTAGCCAGGGGAGTGTGTGCTGGGGAGGGGTCGGAGAGCAGGGAGGAGCGGCAGCCGCATGCAAGCCTGTGGACCTGCCTGGCCTGCACGTCCTTTGTCTCAGCACATGGTGGAGCCAGCGCCTCGCCTTGTGGCTGCAGACTGACCCACTGTGTTTCAAGGGGTTGTCAAATCATCATATGTGGTGTAATTAACGAAGGAGGAAGGGGAGGAGGAGGGCAAAATGGGAACCCAACCTAAAACACCAGAGTGCATCACACATAGTGAGGATGTTATGTTGAAAACGTAATTCCCTATTATATATATCAGGACATAATGTATAATCATTTTCTTTGATTCTCGCCGAAAATGTTTGAAAAGCCCCTTGCTGAGTCTGGAGCCTGCAACAGGATGCTAGCCCCAGGGAGGGCCAGGTCTTTAGCCATTTCTCTCCCTCTTCCCCTAATACTGCCTCCACTCCTTCCTGCCTCCCTTCCTCCCTCCTATCCTTCCTCCCTCCCTTCCTTCCTATATCTATCTATCTATCTATCTATCTATCTATCTATCTATCTATCTATCTATCCATCCATCTATCCATCTCCTCCACCCATTACTGCCTCCCTCTCCTCTCACTCTTCTCCCTCCTCATCTCTCCTTTCTCCTTATCTTCCCACTTCTCTCTCCCTCTCACTTCTCCTTATTTAGGTATTTTATCCCACTCACTGTCTATCCCCACTTCCTTTGTGACCCACCCCCCCCCACCCAGACCACCATTTCTAACCCTCACTACTTCTCATACCTCCCCTCACCAACTCTCCTTTCCCCTGCCTCAATCTCACAGACACAGATGTGATAAGACAGTCTCACTGGGGGTGTGGCAGGCAGACCTCTCCCCAAGGACTCCTCCCATTGCCCCTCCCAGCATCCCTGCTACAGGCCCCACTCTTCTCCCTTGGAGGGCTTCGCTCTACCTTTCCCCACTAACTGAGGGAGCCATCTCTAGCTACAAATACCCTCTTATTTAAATTCCACCTTAAATGCCCTCCCCTCTGCGAAGCCTTTCCTATTAGTCCAATGGAGGCTTTTTCTTTGCTCCTTTGAGCTGCGTTTGTGCTCCCCTTCACCCTATCAGGTGCCTCACTGACTCCTGGAGCTCAGAGGTCAGGACTGGGTTTCACTCATCTCTGTACCAGCTCCACTGCAAACCAGCACAGTGCTGGCCCAAGAAAGAACTCCAGGAGGATGACAAAAATGTGGCCCTGGCCTTTCCCATCACTTCCTCCACCATGTCTGCACGCCATCCTCTGCTCCTGGCTGACCCTGGCCACCTGCTGCCCTAGCAGGCTGACCATGGTCTGGCCAGCGCTCCCACTTGAACCCCACATAGCTCTGGCCCTTGCTCCCTTGACCACAAGCCTGTGACTGCCAGGCTGGGAGTGCCAGGCCTGGAGGGAGGGAGTGTGCAGAGGCCTCTCCAGCCCTGGCAGTTGGTTCCTCAACTTGCTTTTCTGAGTCTTGCTGAAAATTGACTTATTTCAGACAACTGACGGGAGGGTGTGGGGCCTGGATGATGTACCTATGGAAGAAGTGAGCTGAAGTGTTTCTCAAACGTGGGGTTCCACATGAAAGTGGGTTAGGCTTGAAAGAAAGCAGCCGGAGTGGGCAGTCCCAGGGGCAGTCTGCGGAGTGGGGAGGGGAGAGCAGACACTGGAATCTCTGCCTGATCTTTAAGGGGCGAGGGTGTCACACCCTAGGCAAGTCCCTGGCTGCTCTGGGTCTCTGTGCCTGTATCTGCACGTGGAGATGGCTGTGTCTGACAGTGAAGAAGACCCTCTGAGCCTGACAGCAGAGATTTTATAAAGATGTTCCTGCTGCCCTAATCATTTTGGCTCAGTGGATAGAGCGTTGGCCTGCAGACTGAAGGGTCCCAGGTTTGATTCCAGTCAAGGGCATGTACCTTGACTGCGGGCACATCCCCAGTGGGGGTTGTGCAGGAGGCAGCTGATCGATGTTTCTCTCTCATCGATGTTTCTGACTTTCTATCCCTCTTCCTTCCTCTCTGTAAAAAATCAATAAAATATACGTTTAAAAAAAAAAAAAAAAAGATGTTCCTGCTCAGACTCTCATATATGGCCCTGTCTCCAAATAACTGAAAAGGAAAAAGTAAAGTTCACACTTAATTGAAGGGATGAATATTTTTAACAAATAGCAGTCCTCACCAAAGATGAAATTCTAATAATCAAGGCAAACCAAATAAGTGATTTTCCTGAATCACAAGTTGTAGGTTAGTCAAGGTGGGGAGACTGCATTAACACACCCACACCTGTTTGGCGATCTATTTAGGGAGCATACTACAGTATCTGAGTGCTCCTGGAATGCTTAGCAGTCTGCAATAGAACTCAATTTAGTCCTCACATAGGTAACTTTCATGACTTTTATATTCAGTTCTGTAGAAAAGATGGAGGACAAAAGACTGGAGGGTAAAAACAAGGTATCATTCCAGTTGAACCTCCAATTTGTGTTAAAACCACTACTTGTACATATTAAGTTCTACATATTGAATTGTTCTTCTGTATATAAATTTGGTACTTGGGAATTTCTCCATTCAGTACCTATATAGACAAAGGTCCTTGAGAAAGATATATATACACACACACACCTAATCTTGGTGGTAATTTTTTAAAGTGACACCATTTAAAAGGATCAATACCATATCACCCCTGGTCTAGGTACTAATTTCCTAGTGACTCAGCTAATTGGCTTATCCAGGCAGTGTCAGTGGCAATCCTTCTGCCCCTCCACCTCCCTGTCTCCCTCCCTCCGTCTCTCCCTTTCTGAAGCATAGGCGGATAACCTGAGCTATGCACCATAAATGAGAGGAGTATGTTCTCTGTTAGATAGCACTTACATGTAACTTTGAAAAGATGCAAACTGTTGGGGATAAAAAAAAACCCTTGGAAAGTCTCAGGTTAAGAAGTGACCATTTCAGAGAACGGTTCCTGAAGAGCAAACAGGTGCCTGGACCATTGCATGGCCCTCCCATTAAGAAGCTCCCAGGAAGCTCCTTCATTCAGATATTCAATCACTTTGCTGGTCTAGAAGGTTCGGCTAGTGATGGGGGGAAATCATAACCAAGGGTTTTCTCTGTTATGAGACTCTCACAAACAAGATTGAATTATGACCTGAATGACATTAGCCATAAGTCTGCAAACTGAAATTCTTTGGTTTGTCCACCTGTCCAGTCACCCACCTAACAATTACTCAAGATTCCTGTGTGCCAGGGCCTGGGTTCTGCATCTCTATGGAGGTCACAGCTCCTGCATTTTCAAAGTTGGGTTAATTGCCATTTTATCTCTTATTTATTAGAGATTGTAGATGTGCTATGGTTTCTCCATCATTCAAAATGTGTATGGCGTAAGTAGAAATCACACATGATCAATAAAGCCTCAGCCCTCCAGATCCTGTAGGAAATTAATACACAGCTTGATTTTTTTAAGATGTTCCTTTAAATTGTGGATGATTGAAAACATTTTTAAATGAGTTTCCTTGTTGCAGGATATACTAATGATTCAGGGTTATGACTAATATCAATTATAGGCTCTGTGATGGGATATAGAGTCGTTTGCATCAATGCTGAATAGCCAGTGACTATTTTATTGCAATTTGTCTTCTTTCCTGTCAGGTTTCACTTTATGCTGCTGGTATCGAACTACCTGCTCAAGTTCTTGATTCTTGTTTGGTGCTTCTAAATTGCTTGAGCTTCAAAACAATCTAAGAGTAAAGCGGCTTTTAGAGAGGATACAAAGGTGACTCTGCAAAGGTAGGGCTTTATCTTGTGATAGCTCTTTCGGTTGCTCAGAGGCTGGCTTTTAATTCCTTCTTGCGCCTCTGTAATATCGGAAATAGGTAACATTTGTTTGGTAGCTGTGTTCTTGACAAGTGAATTTATTCCTCTGTGGTACGCAGCATTCTGAACGGTTTAACGTGACTGTTTTTTAAGGGTGCCTTAGAATTTGCTTTGTCACTGGTGGGGAGGCTTTCAGCCATTTAAACAACCACCAAACTGTTTCCTATGGTTTAGTAGAGCGACATCATGAAACCAGACAGGGCGTGGCTGGGCTAGATATTCTGTTACACCTGATCGATTTTGAAATAAATATCCTTTCCCTTTATTCACTGATTTGGGAAAAGTAGGGCTCCCAGGAAGTGCATGCTGTGATCTCCAAATTTCTATCCTTTAGTCAAGTTGGTAAGACTATGAGGAAGAGAGACTTGTTAACTAAATCCCAGAGATCATCAATCAGAAAAGTAAAGTCACATGACTTACTGCTTACCAGTCCCACATCTTCTCAGGTGTCCTGGAGGAGACGGGGTAATGCTGAGCTGAGCCCAGAGGAGGAATTTAGAATCAGTGGTCAAATATGGCTTTACTGGGGCCTTATTTAATAGGCATGCGGAGAGACCGTGTCTGACAATGTCCAAACAAACCGCAAGGAGAGTGTTAACATTTGTGATAAAAAAAAAAAAAATACTGGGAACTTATTAAGTTCTCCAGAAAGTTCAATGGTCCCCACTCCCCACCGCAGAGCTTACTGTTTGCATAATCCGACAAGGTTAACCTGTCAAGGGAGCTGTGTCTTGTGTGTCCTCTTGACATGGATGCCATTTGCTAACATAACAGAGGATTAGTCATCAGGAGTGAACGAGAGAGGGGCGATCTCCACCCTGTATTAGACCTTTTAGAAATCAGGTTCCTTTTGCAGCCAATGCTTATCCCCGACTCATCCTTAGCAAGGAGCCTCACTGAGGTCTCCTCTTCTAGAGCTGAGCTGATCAATATGGTGGCCACCTGCCATCTAAACTTATCAAATGAAATAAAAATTCAGTTCTTAGGAGTACTCATCACGCTCCAGTGTCCCATAGCCACACGGTGTTGGGGCTACTACGCCGGGCAGCCCAGACACAGCATTTCCATCCCTGCAGGAAGCCCCGCTGGGCCATGCTGCCTAGAGTCCTGCCTCAGGGCTGTGCCCCTGCACATGGGGCCTCCTCAGGAACTCTGGGACCTGTGGTTCTGTCTCCAGCATGACCGCTTATTCCAGTACCAGCCCGTGGCTTGACCTCAGGACTTACCATACTGCACCTCCATCTCTCACCTCTTCTCTGAAACAGGGTCCTGAGCGAGCTCAGGACTTTATACCAGCAAGCTCCTGTGTCTTGAGATTCCCTACTGGCATTTTGGAAACTGAGTTATTTCCATTACGCAG
>PVJC01038092.1:0-16907 GCA_004026665.1 Murina feae
CGGACCTGAGTAAACAGCCCTTTCCATTGCGGCAGGAGCGAAAGTGAAGCTGCGTCCCTCAGCTCAGCTCCGATTAAACTGCCTCTAGCAAAACACAGCTTTTTGAAACATTGTAACAATCATAGAATCCTCCGGAGCTGAAGGAAAGAGCAGCTCCGGCCTAACCAGTAAAAGTAACAATTGTTTCATTATAGACGCTGCCAGGTGAAGCAGAGGAGGCTTCGTTAGTAGTTAGAAGGCCGCCTTAAAGGAAGAGTGTATCAATTACCCCAGGCCTTCAAGGAACAGTATCAATTATAGGAGAAAAAACTCCAGAACCTGTGTCCAGCCGGCCTTGCTGGGACGTTGGGTCAATGGGAGTTGTGGGCAGCCTTAAAGCCCCTCACCCAGGCTGGTCAGGCAGCCAGCAGGTGGGCATCCCCCGAGGGGTCCCAGACTGCGAGAGGGCACAGGCCAGGCTGAGGGACCTCCCAGTGCACAGAGCGGCTGCAGGGCGGGACAGCGCAGGACCCAGGACCCGTGATGGGAAAGAGGCGGCAGGGTTGGAGGGGCACCGGGAAGCGGGTAAGAGGCGGCAAGGGGCCGGTGGCCTGCTTGGTGGCTGCCCAGGCCCTTTGCGGGGCACCGGGAAGTGGGAAAGGAAGGCTGCAGGGGACGGGTGAGTGGGAAAGAGTTGGCGGCCTGCTTGGCGGCTTCCCAGGTCCCTTCCAAGGATCAGGGAGCAGGAAAAGGCTGGCCTGACCACGAGGCGGGGTTTTCCCTGCTTTCTGGTGGCTGGAGGAAGATGGGCAGTAGGCAAGCTTGGAAGGCAGGCCACCCGCAGCCCTGGTCACAGCTCAAAAAAGAGAACAACATGCTGGGGAGGGCAAGAGTCTGAGAGATCAACATAGAGGGGGTGCCTGCTCCAAGCCTCCACGGTGTGCCTGGGGACAGGCCCCTAGCAGGTAGACACACACAGGAGGACTGCTCCGAGCCTCAGATGCGGCTGGGGGCAGGTCCCCAGTGATGACACACACACATACACACACACACACAAAAGGTGCCTGGCAGACTGGGGCCATCATAGGACATCCACTGAGGGGTCCCAGACTGTGAGAGGGCACAGGTCGGGCTGAGGGACTCCCTCCACCCCGAGTGCACAAATTTTTGTGCACCAGGCCCCTAGTTCTATAATAAAGGCACAAATTCCATAACTTACTGGAATAAGTTATGGAATTTGTGCCTTTATTATAGAACTAGAGGCCCAGTGCATGAAATTCATGCATGGATAAGGTCCCTAGACCTGGCTGGCTAACAGGGCCGATCTGTGGGGTGACAGGCAGGGCGATTGGGGAGGGGGAGACCTGCTGGCACCCACCTTGGCTGGTCTGGGGCCTGCAGGCTGAGGGCAGCTCCTGCATTGAGTGTCTGCCCCCTGGTGGTCAGTGCATGTCATAGCAACCAGTCATTCTACCAGTGGTTCCACTGTTTGGTTGATTTGCCTATTAGGCTTTTATTATATAGGATACTATGAAGTGGTTAAGACAACTAGGGTACTACCAATTTTTCAGGATAGGATTTTTATTTTCTAAACAGAATTTGTTTTTTAAGAGCTAATATAGAAACTCTGATTTTTCTGAATTCTTTATTCTTCCAGTGAATAAAATATAATTGTGCCAAACTGCAGGGTCAGAATATCATAACTACATGCTACACATCCAGGGAACAACTGTATGAATTGGCCTATGCTCTGGTCAGAATGTTTGTGCCCTTCCAAATTCAATGTATGCTGAAATCCTAATATTCACAAATGATAGTATTAGAAGGTGGAGCCTTTGGAGGTGCTTAGGTCATGTGAGTGGAGCCTTACTGAGTGGGATTAGTGTTTTTTATAAAAGATACTCCATAGAGCTCCCTTGCCCCCTCCACCATGTGAGGACAGAGAGTAGACACCAGGAAGATGGGCCTCACTAGAATGCTAGTGCCTTGATCTTGGACTTCCCAAACTATCAGAAACAAATTTCTGTTGTTTATTAACCACCCAGTCTGTAGTATTTTGTTACGGCAGCCCAAGCAGACTAACATAGCCTTGTTGGAAGCTTTCTGGAGATTTCTATGCCCATCTCTTGCTGTAGGACATTGCTTAGTAACAAAAACAATGGTTTAAATGGTTCTTTCTTCCTCCTGAACTTCTTTTCATCTTAAAAATTGCATTAACTACCTTTTGTTTGAGCATCTACTATGTGCAAGTGATTTCCCCCACCCGAGTTTTTATAAGGTTAAGAAGCATGCTCAAGGTTAAAAATGTAGGAGTGGCATAGATCACATTTGAGCCCAGGATTAAAAAACCTTCTGCTCTCTCATGGCAACTAAACATGGTCAAATGACAAGAAACCAATCATACCACAATTAGATATAGATATACTTTGAACCATAATTATATATGATTGCAGTCTGGGAGCAGAATCTAAATCTCTTTCTTTTAATTACATCATGCTACTCCCCTGCTCAAAATTCTCCAAGAGCTTACCAGCACTCTCAAAATTAAATCCAAGCTTTTCATAATACTGTCCACTGGCTGTTTGATCTGGCTGCTCATCAACTACCACATACTCAGCCCACTTGACTTTAGCCATTCTAGCCTTCATGAGAGTTCCAGCAACTTGAGAAACATCTGAGCCGAGCCTTTGCATTAGCTACCCTGTGCCTGAATACTTTTCTGCAGATCTGTGCATGGCCTGCTCCCAAACTTCATTCAAACCTCTGTTCAAATGTCACCTCCTCTTTGAGCAGCCTTACAGCCTTACCTGACCATCCTAAGCCTCACCGCTTCTCTCTGCTCCCTAACCCTGCCTTGTTTTTCTTCCCAGCACATATCCCTCTCTCCTGTCATGGGTATTGCCTGGTTCCTGCCCTCCCCTGGGAGAACGTAAGCTACCAAACAGGAGTTTATTCCTCTGTACTCCTGTTACCTAGAACACAGCCAGACACAGAGAATACTCAGGGAGCTTTTGATAAAAGAAGGAATAAGTAATTGGCTCAGCCAATTTTATGGATATTTCTTAGAAGCATGTGATTTAGCAGAGCCTGGCTTCAGTGTTGAAATGGAGCTACGTATGCCTGTATCTTCATTATTTTTAACATTTACTAAGTGACAATAAACTGTTTTTATTGAATATGAAGTCAATAAAATACTCTATTTCAGAAAACTGAACAAGGCATGGTGCTGATTTTCACAAACTGTACAACTGTGAGATGATCACCCATGTCACGAAAAAGAACATTACCAGCCCCCAAGAGTCCCACTCTTGTTCCATTCCAGTCACTACCTAGCCTTCTGCCAAGGGCACAGTGACCTTGGCTTCTAACAGCATAGATTAATTTCACCTATTTTGCACATATCTTTACTATTCACTTAAATTCTCTGTTCACAATGTTTGGCCCTTGTTTAGTGCTTGTTCTCTAAGATCCTAGAATCCTTTTTAGAGAGAGAGGAAAAAAATCAAGTCCTTTGGCATCTCTTATTCTAATTTTAACAGTTTTACAAGAGCAAAACCCACAAAGCCTTGTAGTAATTCTCAATAGACACAGAAAATACAAGCAATGAGCCAAGAGTTGAATGCATTTGATCTGTGAAATTATTTGGGCTCAAAATACATTGGGGAATAGCAACATTTTTGCACGTGTCATTTTAAAGATAAACAATATTTAGTAGAATATTGAGCAAAATAATGAAATATATCAGTGATGGTAATATATTTAGAAAAACATATACAGCCCAACAGTGCACTTTAAAGAGATGGAAATTATCTGAAAAACATGATTCCTAGTTTTACTATTTTCCAGGGAAAAGAAGGAGGAAAAAATAGGAGGAAATAATGAAGTAATGTATTTAAAATATGGAAGTAAATTTCAAAAGCATTTTCATGGAAATTACAGCATTGTTCAGGAGCATCCATTATAGGATTTTTAAAAAAGTGTGTTGCTGACTCATGTACGATGGCTATTGCACAACTTCCAATCCTTTCTGTAAATATATATATATATATTTTACCAATATCAATTATTTTAAGCCCAACATATGTTTTTCAAACATATCACCATGTAAATTTATACCTTTGTAGCTTTAGTCGTTGGGAGCGTCTGTGTTTGAACACACTGTTGTACTGTTTGGATACCATGCATGGTGTTGGGGATGAGAGAAAAACCTGTCTTACTAACAACAGCCTGTGTGTTTACCACATGGGGGTGGCTGCCTGGGCAGATGGTCTCAGTTGGGGTCATTTGCTTTTTTAGGTTTACTCTTCATCGTAACTCATTGGCAATGTTTATTCAAGCACCTGTAGCACTCAGAGCAAATATGCTGTGGGAATGGGAAAGGTGTTTCAGGAAGATGGCTTTGAATGAACAACCAAGCCTGAGAAGCAGATCTTCCCAGAGGCAGGAAGCAGGTGAGAGAGGCGGCTTTCTGATGTCGTGTTCCTGTGCACCGCCTGGGGAGTGTGTTCAAACCCTGATTGCTGAGTCCTCCCCGCAAGTGTTCTGAGTCAGTAGGTCTGAGGGGGATCTTGACAGTGAGTTTCTACTTCTAACCTGTTGTCAGGTATTGTTGTTCCAGGGACGATGCTCTGAGGATCACGGATCTGGATCTAAAAGACAGATGATAGCACTTAGAGAACAGTGCTTGGGCTTCAGATAGCCCATGTAGGTCCATGTACATGCACCTCCAGGAAGTGTTTTAAAAATGCTTCCTGAAGACAAGTCAGCCTGTTAGGTCCTGGTCCTTTGGCAACTTAGTAGTCCCTCTGAATCTCTCCAAGCTCCTTTCTCATATGGATTTACATGGTGGTGGGAGGGGTCTATACGTAAGTGAAATCACATGGTATTTGTCTTTCTTTGACTGACTTATTTCACTTAGCATACTTCCCTCTAGGTATAAGGATTTAATTGCAGTACACCAGTGGATTTCAGAACACCAGCCAACAAAAGACCATTGGAGTTCTGACCCCCAGAGTGTATTCTGTATTACAGGGGCACTCTTATTTCTGCTGCTATTGTTCCACCCTCAGTCTCACTCAGTGCACTACTTACTTATGGTGGTTGCTTAATACTTGTGCTGTATAGAGTTAGATTTGTTAAAAACTGTGACCCCATGACCAAGGACTAATAAAAACTGAAATGAACACATAAACAAAAATAGAAAGCTGACATTGCTAATAGGCTTTATACACCTGACTTAGGAAGTGATCGGGACCTAGTCATATCAGATCTGCTGTGTCTCAATGCCCTCTCCACATGCATTCCCACTTAGCATATCTGTTGCCATGGTGTATATTCTTCAAAAAGATATAGAAAAAATACTAAATACACCATGTGTAAGGTTCAGGATTGGAATTCAGTTTCTGGTTTTTCTCATCTGACAAGTGATCATTCAATATTGTCGGAATTGGGAAGGTCAGCTGAGTCCTGCCCTAGATCCTTTAGCTTGTGTGTGTGTACTGAACTGATGTGCATGTCTCCGGAAGTGAGGCTTCACCTCTTGTATAAGATTCAAAGGATGTTCTTTCCTTTTTGGGAACCTCCAGGGAGATTTCATAAGATACCACAATCCCCTTTGATTTAACTGTTTTCCAGAGGTGAATCATCTTTAAAAGACTCTTATTTGGGTCTTAATAATCTCCCTTTAGCTTTTCCCTTCTCTATCCTTCTCTCTCTCTCTCTCTCTCTCTCTCTCTCTCTCTCTCTTTCTCTCTCTCTCTCTCCTGTCCACCTTTTCTTGTTCCACTTTTTTTTACCTGCCCTCTTATGCTCTTCCCGGGGCACTCAAGGTTGCTCCACTCAGGTGGTCTTCATGTGCACATTCCTCTTTTTCTCTTGTAATATACTAGGGGCCCGGTGCATGAAATTCGTGCACTGGGGAGGGCACATTCCTCAGCCCAGCCTGCCCCCTCTCACATATTGGGAGCCCTCAGGGGGTGTCCTATTGACGGCTTAGGCCCGCTCCCTGCTCCCCTTGAGGAGCAGGCCTAAGCCGCAGTCTGGCCTCCCTTTGTGGGAGGTGACCAGGCTAATCAGGGGAAACCACCAGCCCCATCACACCTCTGCTGCAGCCACTGCCAGTCACCGCAGCCACCAAGATGTTTTCATCAACACAGACTCCAGTCCCTTCACCATGAAGAAATGACAACTTTCTTTAGGCATTTTCAAGATGTGTCTTTCATAGGATATGACACTTCTTTCTTTCTTTTTAATCCTCACCTGAGGATATGTTTCCATTGATTTTTTAGAGAATAAGGAAGAGAAGGGAAAAACAGAGAGAAACATCAAAGAGAGGAACACTTTGATCAGTTGCCTCCTACATATGCCCTGACCTGGGCCCTGACCAGGGAGGAGCCTGCAACCTAGGTACATGCCCTTGGTCAGAATTGAACCCAGACCCTGCAGTCAGCAGGCTGAGGCATTATGCACTGAGCCAAACCAGCCAGGGCAGGATATGACATTTCTTAGCCCTCCAGAAGTGGACCTTAATTTCTTTTCTCCAGGAGTGAGGTGGAAAAACCCTAGATCACCTTTAGGGATTCTTATTACCCAAGTTACTAAGAATATTACCAGTAGCATACAGGGAGCTTAGCCAATGAGCAGTAAGAAAAGGTGTTTCTTCTGTAGTTCACTCTGATCACCAGCTCCACCCCTGCACCTCCAATCCCAGCTCCACTCCTGCCCAGGCCTGTAACTTTTGGCTGAGGATGCAGGCCTGGGCAGGGGACCCTCAAACCCCTCCAATCTCTGGCTTCACAGAGCCCAGGCCTCTGCAATCACCAGCTCTGATCCTGCCCCTTGCCATCGCCAGCTCTGCTCTTGCCCCACTGGCAGACTCCTGCTTTGCCAGCTCTACAAGTGCCCAGACCCCTGTGATTGCAGGCTCCACCTCTGCCCCTCCAATTGCTGGCTCTACAGAGCTCAGGTCCCTGCGATCTCCGGTCTTGCCCCTGCCCAGGCCTGAGGCCTCTGGTCCAGCCCTTATGCCTGGGTAGGGCACCCTCATTTCCCTCCTATCACCGGCTCTGCCCTTGCCAATGCCTGAAGCATCTGGTGAAGGCCTCTGGCCTGGGCAGGGGACCCCCAGCTCCTTCTGATCACCTGTTCTGCCCCTCAGGTCTCCACCTCCCCCACCACCTGCCTGGCTAACAGGCCTGACTACTTCAGTGGTGGGGTTGAGCAAGACTGGGCACCTCCATCTTGTGTCCATGGGGGAGGCCATCTTTGTCTCAGAGTGATGGTTAATTTGCATATTACTCTTTTATTAGATAGGATTTTTATTGATTTCAGAGCAGAAGGGAGGGGGAGAGAGAGATAGAAAGGTCAATGATGAGGGAATCATTGATCAGCTGCCTCCTGCACACCTTCCATTGGGGACTGAGCCCACAACCCCAGCATGTGCCCTTGACCAGAATGGAATCTGGGACCCTTCAGTCCGCAGGCTGACACTCTATCCACTGAGCCAAACCTGTTAAGGCCAAATTCCTCTTGTTCCTCCATAGGAAACACATCTTCAAGTTCCAGAACAACTGTGAGGACTCTTCCTTTAACACTCACTTTTTTTTAAATATTGTTTTATTGCTTATAGTATTACAACAAGTGTTAGATAGGTCTACATTTTTCTCCCCCGACCCTCCCCCCTCCTCCTCTACCCCCAGTGCCTTGTGTCCATTGATTATACTCATATGCATGCATGCAAGTCCTTCAATTGATCCCTAACCACCCCCCCCACACCTAACACTCACTTTCATATTTGACTTATTAGGTATGAAGAAATATTATTCAAGTTTGAAATAGACATTTGTTTCATTCATAAAGAACCAGAACTGACCAAGGTTAGTTTCATGCTCTTTATCTTGTGATCTTCCTAACTACGTGGAAAATCTCAACCTATATTCAAGAAAATTGCTTTGCTGGCTAAACTATCCACATTAAGTTTATATATGGTCACAGAAAACCCGACAGTAAAAAATACCTCCTTACCACACTTTCAAAGCCAATTATAATTTAATAAAATATTCACAGAAGGATAGTATGTTTTTGAAATCACACATTCTGTTTCTGTAGGTATCAGGAGAGGAAGTTTCACTGGGCACATGGCATTCACAAATTCTGACTGGCATTTCCTTCTTTGTTGAAAAGCGAACCTGGCTCAGTTTGCAGCAAATACGACAATAGGCTGTGCATTAAATGTATGTTTCAAATGCAGCTTTGTGGGCGTTAAACATTCAAGCTTCTATGAGATAGCATCAGTTTCAGGGCAAAGTGCTGTTCTTAAATGATCAGTACAGAACAGAAAAAAGGCATTGAAGTGACCTTCCTGAGGGCTTAAAACTGCACTGAAGCCTTTTCTGCATGATTAAGGGAGCAGAATCTTAGATTAGCTAAAAGCAGTGCAGAGACATAATGAGTTCACTTATTTTGGAGCATTTAATAACAGTTATAGACAGTTATGTGATCAGGCGGAGTTATGACTTATTCATTCTTTCATTGCTATTAAAATTACTGCATTTGAGGTTTTTAAAGTCATTGAAATAAAAAAAAGTCTGATTTATGTTAGAAGAATTTAGCTTGCCCTTTGGTCTTTCAGTTTTTAAATGATATAATTAGACTTTTTAAAGACCATTCTAAAAGCATTATTAGCATTTTGTATAGCAGAAAGTAAATGCATGTTTTGTGGATAGTTTAATTTTAAAAAGGATAATAATACTTGATTCAGACAGTGATATTCATATATTATTAAGGAAAGATTATTTTGTATGAAATTTCTCAAAAAGCAATTGTATAATTTTAGTCATAGACTATACAGAGTATGTGTAGATTTTGCTGTGTGTACACACAGAAACTCTCTTTCTAATGCACTCTCTAATTTCATTTTGAATGGACATTACAAAGACATGAAAACAATACAACACAGCTTTCCTCCCTTTTGGAAAAGCAAGGATGGGAAGAGAAAGTATCAGAGGATGTATTAACTCATGACCTTTAGCATATTTCCTCTGAAATTACAGAGCCATCTATCAGCCTGGGAGGGGGGAAGCTCGCTTTAATCATAACAAAGAGATTTGCAGGTGGTTTGAATTAGCAGCAAACAACAATCATTAATAAATCGTTTGGAGGAATATGGAAATGTCATGGATGCATCAACATTTTAATATGATATTACTCTTAAACTTTTCTTAGGCATTTCCTTGTATTCAAATACCATTCCTTGTCCAAATGGCTCCAAATTAGACCTTGCTTCCACTTTCAAGGGGCTATTGCAAAAGGCGTAAAGAGCACAGAGAAGCATAGCTCACCATAAAACTGTGAAGTAAAGTGCTGATTTTAGTTTGACACTACAGTAGGGTTATTTGATATACACATCTTCTCCCATAAAATTGATCTGACTGCAATCTCCTTTAAATAACAGCTATTTGTGCTGTGTGTGTGTTCTGTAAACAGTTTAGGTATCTCTTTTGGAGGCTCAAAATGCAGTGCCCTGTGCTATTGAAGGACGGAAACTGGAAAACACATGACTGAGGAGTGCACACAAAGAAGCCCCTTAAATAGCCAGCAACGGATGCTTATCCATGACAATAAATGAATGGTCCCACTTGTATCAGTAAGACATGACTACCCACACTTTTAGGAATATACATGCTTATGTACAAGTACAGATCCATGTGTGTTTTTGTCTCCACATTTTATTTGGATGCATTTGAATTTAATTGTTGAAGGTTGCCTTCCACCTGAGTGACTCTGGTAAGGAAGTCCTTCGCTAGGTGGGAATAGCTAAGTGATCAGTTTTGTGTGTCCCAGTTAATTAAGGGGCAGAGGACAGAGACAGGCGTCATGGTTTATAGGAGGGCAAGATCCGGTTTATTGGGTAGCAGCTGATGGTAGAGTTGTAAAGCAGCAACCTCTAGTGACTTCACACCACTGGTCCTATTGGAGGAGGTTCCTCTGAAAATACTGTTTCTGTTTCCTGACAGTCCTACCTGGACTGTTCCCAAAGGAAGGGGTCCCATGGATGGTGCAGGGGTGCAGGCCTCCCACTCATGCAGTGCAGATTTTTATCCACTAGAGACTGATCTCTGCTTAGTAAACATGTTGCTTCAGGCTTCACAGCTTAGACTTGAACTATGGTCTCAGAGGTGAGAGGCTAGCATTTCATCCACTAAGCTATTTAGTCTTTTCCTCTGAAGGAAGATTGATTTTTAAAAAGCTATTAACCTTCAGTGATTTATCTCATCAGATCATCTTCATTTTCTTCTGCTTATAATAGGACTATACCATTACATAGTTTTATTCTTCAGTTAATTCAACAAGACTATCTGAAAGGGAAATACAAGAGAAACATAAAGAAGGCAGAGATACTAGAAAATTATCAGCAACACTGAAATGAAAATGTTAACCGGAAAAAACAAAAGAAACTGAAAATGTTATCACGCATCTCAGATATAATCACGTAAGACATAATGGTTCTAAGTAACCACCCAGTTTTACAGAAAAACTTTCTGAATGTCACATTGATTCTGGGGCCACACACCTGCCAATGACATAGGGACCCCCTTCCCTCTTCTAGGGAAAGGACAAAGGGGACAGGTTTCATTTTTGCAGGGACTAAACTATAAGCTAAATAACCAGTGGTAATTAATTCACATCGAGTACATATTCAGAGGTGCATAAGAAACAGCAATTTCCAAGGAAATTGCATTAAAACACATTCTGTTCTCAGGCTGAAATCAGACATTTTATCTATTTTTAGTGAAAAATATGCTAAACAGTAACCTGTTCTGCTGCCTTATCCCAAATCCCTTCAAAGTGAACTAAAAATGGGTCGCTTTTCATAGTGAATCATGTTTGATTTATTGCATTATATTGATTGAGTTCCTACTTTGGAAAAGTGTTACATTTTGTGAATAATGTGTTAGCATTAATGACTTTAATTCAGTCTCCATAACTTTATGACAGACATTAATTTACATTTGTTCTGGAGTACCTGATAGCAAAAGAAGTTCTGGCATTGTAATTTTTTTCATGTACACTGCCACGCTGAGCAAGAATGGTGAATACAAGAATGCAGCATTAGGTAAGTATCTGTTTCAAAAAGAATGGATTCCCCTTTCGTCTACCCCACTCCATTCTACCCCTGACACTTAGGTATGTATATTGAAAGCCAGACTGAAGGCTTATAATAACATTTCAGTATTTGATGAGACTAAGCCACAATAGACACTGGTCTCTGCCATTTTCTGGGCTTATTTAACACTCACGGTTGAAATTCCTTTTGTTTCAGGTACTGTTAGTTTTTTTAAGCTGGTGTTTGGGCAGGTGAGGCTAGCTCAATGATGGCAAGTTCTGACAACTGATTCTAAAGAAATCTAAGAAGCTGAGCTTGTCAAGCTCTTGTTCTGTACTTCCTGAACTGGTCAGTAAGGATACCAAGTAAGAATATTTGAAACTGAAGAAATAAAGGACTAGAAAAATATTTGTGGTCTGAACTTATGTCACTTTTGTCTATGTTTTTTGAGCAGGCAAAAGTGATGATGAAGTTATTCTTTGGTAGCTGGTATAAGCCCCCTTCCTAAGTATTTCATAGTATACAACTAAAGTAAATAAGATCTTTTCTCAAAAATTTCAGTACAGTTCTAATTTCCTCACCCTGCTTTGGTTAAGTACAAAAACACTTGTTAATTGCTTTTCAATATCTGGATTAATTCTAGGATTAATATTCACAAATGGGTTTTGATGGGGATTTTGGAAAGCAGGGCTAGGATTAAAAGTTAAGGAAATAACAAGGAGATAAAAGTAGTGATTCATGAACCTCAAGTGTGGTTCAGCTTTGAGAAAGGGAAACGTTTTGACTTTGAGAAAGGGGGAAAAGTAAGAGGGATGATTGTTGCCTCTACTCCCAAGTTTTCTTTGGTTCAACTCAGATGCGAGGAAAGAATTCAGGGTTTCAATCTATTGTCTCACTGTCTCATCTTGATTCCTTAGTGTTCAGAATTTGGTCAGTTCTGCCCTCTCCTACCCCAAGCTACTAAAATATACATTCTTGTACCACTAAGTTACCTTTTACCTCATGTAAAAGGAAAAAGGAGTAAAGGTGATGAGCCAAAATGATCAATTGCCCTAGATCTGTGAACTTTAGAAAACTCTGATAAAAGACTTGGCATAATAAACTATTTTGGAATTGGTTACTTATGATAAAGTAGCCTATCAAAAAATCGACAAGTTTCACTTTCCTACACAATTCATATTTTTTCAGCATTTAAATTATTTCCTCTGATAAAAAAAACACAATGAAACATCATGAAACATTTGCTTAGTAACAGCAAATAAAATAATAATTATCTGGGCTTTGTTGATACATCCTAACATGATCTCCCACCCCAGATATTAAATGACAGGTCATAATCAAAATATTAAAATATATTAGAAGACAGTGAAAGAATTCAGAGTAAAACCTAAGAGACATGCATGCAGATCTTTTTTTTTTTTTTCGGTATTAGTCAGTGTACATTTCTTACCCCTTTCTGCGTGTGCCATCAAAATATTTCAGTAGATTTAAAAATAAGATGTAGACCTCAGTTGATTATTCATTTTAAACTCTAAGCAGAACCCGCAATAAAGAGAGAATATTAAGATCTGCGGGTACCAATTTCTCAAATCAAACAAACCCTAAAACCTGCCATTGTCATTTACTTGGTAAAATGGCAAGGATTTTAATGGGCAAATGTTCTAATGTTTTAGGTCTTCATCTTACCCTATCTGCCCTTTACACTAGATGACACACCAAGGGAAACTTCTGTTCCTTATGGAGTTCTGAATTCCTGGCCTTACATCTGATTCCTTTGCCTTGAGCATTTCTCTCTGTGCACAGCCACCTGGTTTTCATTTTCTCAGCTTTTGATTGGTATGACTTGTCTTCTGCTTTGGATTTCTCCTCAGTTGTCTTCACGACTATGATCATGGTTCTTCACAGGTGATAATTCAGGTCTCCCTGCCACACCCCATCATTCTTTCAACCTGACTCAGGCCTCTTGGTTATATATTATCCCTCCTAACTTTACCCAGGTTCCAATGTATTTGAGTGGATCTTGTCCCTGCTGTTCTATAGGCCACGGTCTGATATGATATGCCCCAGTCCCAAAAGGACAATCTCCAAACCACTGTGTAGTATCAGTGATTTAGAAGGAACTGACTCCACCAAATAAAAAGTAGAAACTATTTATGAACCAAATTTTAATAATTTATTAATGAAGCTGTTAGGTTAGATGTTAAGATACTTACATTTGACAAAAATTGTGGTGGGATTACCATATCTTTGGAATCTCTGAGCACAATGTGCTGCAGTATTTCCATAGAATTAAGCTTCCATCCCTTTCCCCCACCTTGGTGCTAGACACATCCTGGAGGAGCTTCTAGCTGCCATGTAAAGTCATGTAACTGTTCTTGGCACAGTCATGATCCTACTGGTGAAACCTACCACTTATGCTAAACAGCATTGAACCAAACTCATTTGAGTAACAAATGAAAGAGTGAACCTGTTTCCAGTAATTTTTCATTTCTTGTCTGGAAACTAGCATGTGATTTTGAGAATGCAAAATGATTAATTTGTGACCACAGAGAATGGAAAGTAATATCATCCCATGTAATTTTTTTTGTCTTAAAAGGGAATTATAAATGTTATGCTTACCATAAACTGGAAAGGTTAAAACAATAAACTAAAAAATCCTTCGTTTGCTTTATCACGTGTCTTTTATTGTTGTGGCTGAGTTCATTCTGTCTGCTATAATGAAATAGCACAGACTGGGTGGCTTTTAAACAGTAGAAATGTATTCCAGTTCTTGAGCCTGGAAGATCAGGGTACCAGCATAGTTGGGCGAGGTCCTTCTTCCGGTCACAGACTTCATTGTATTCTCACAAGGTGGAAGGGGTTAGGAAGCTCTATGGTGTGTATAAGAGAACTAATTTCATTCATGAGCATTCTACCCTCATGACAAGATCACCCCCTGAAGGCCCTACATGCTAATACCATCACCTTTGGGGGTTAGAATTCTAAAATACATTTCAAGGGATACAACTATTCAGACCAAAGCATATAAAATTAGTAATGACTCCTTTTTAATCTTATGATAGTTCTACTACTATACTTCTTGCTACTTCTTAATAGTAATTGGTATAGTCTCCATATTGTATCTTAATTTTTGACTTCTGTTTCCCGCTAGAGTTCTGAAGAACAAAATTTCTAATGTCTGATTCAATTAGTGAGTTAGACAGTTAGTAATTCAAAACATATGCATTGAACACCTACCATGTTCCTAGCAGTACTTGGTCTAGGTAGTACTCATTACTAAAGTCAGAAAGGCACCCAACCAATCTGTACTGTCTCTAGACCCAATTGAACACAATTTCTAAGCCATTTCTCTGCTCTTGACAAATCTTTCTTCTAGCCTCTTGCAAGAAATTCAGAACTAATATATTCTTCCAACTTTCTTATGTATGTCATATCTTATTTGGAGTGGAGCTGTAACATAAAGGAAGCCAGGTATGGTTTTTCCTTAGATCAGCAGGGTACTTGTCATTTTAGTAAGCATTTAATAAGGTTTCTCAGGAGGTCTAGTTAATTCTAGGTGAGTAACTGATAGCACAAATCAGATATATACAATGCGATCAAGAGCGAATGCCACCCCAGGTGGACAAGGTTCAACCTTGTAAGTTTTCCCAGTAACAATTTTCCCAGTACCAAAAGGCTCTTCTCCCCAGCCAGATGACCCAAACTGATCCAATCTACAGGTTGGGCCCCACTTGGTCTGTGATAGTTCAGCCCAATCTTTAAGTTTTCCTCCTATGTTATAGTCCTCCGTTTTCAGCTTCTAAAAAAGTATGATTCTCAGCTCTCACACTCATAATGCAAACTGGCCATGCTTGAAATGAAAGGTTATTGATGGAAATTAAGAATTGCTTATGGTAGCACAAAGACCCATGCTCAGAGACAGGTGCAAATAAATGATGATTTAAGAGCCTGGTGAGTTTGACTGTTTATCAGAAACAGCTCTGCAAATATTGCCTGTGCAAGTTTATTTTTCATCTAGCCTTTACCTATTCCTCTTTTAGGGGCATGGAAAGTGGACATTAGATTAGAAGAAGCAATGAAAAGAGAACACAAAACTATAAACCCAATTAATTAAAAGCTTGTCTTCAACAGTAAGTGGCAGATGTATTTGTACAGGGTGATTTTTTCCAGGTTACAAAGGCATCAGTGCAATATTCTGTCTGTGCTTTCACCGGTCTCTCAGGTAGAGGGGATTTGTGAGTGCTAAGCACACAAATGATATGTGTAGTTTCAATGTCATTTCCAATCAGATGTTTAAATTTGGCATGCAAAAATAACCTGGTACAAATAATATTTTCCCCTCAACAAAATAAAATAGAAGAACCTAACAAGGTGGAAGTAATGGTTAGGTCACCACATTCAGAAGATTAAGCATCATTAGAAGTCTATAATTGAGGTGTTTTTTCTTCTTGTTCTTCTATTTTTCATTCTTTGGATCCCTTTACAATGTTTTTGCTTCCTACAGTGTTTTCCAATTTCTGTTGCTTGGCCCAGCCTGTGCCCTCTAACTGGTCGTCTTGTCTTCCTATAATCATCTCTCGTAGAACATGGTCACCATCTGCACATCAGCACACGACCCCCACCTCACCCCACAGCTTCTGTGGCTGCAACTACTGTTCCTCTTGGTTTCACCCAACCCCTGTTCCACTCTCTGCTTCAACTTTTACCTTTTTCTCTAATTTCTATCTATACTCCCATGACACAGCTTTCTTTTCAGGTTGTGGCTTGATTCTACTTATTTCTTTTATTGTCATCTTTTTTTTTCTTCTTCCAGTTTCTCATTCACTATCTAACTCTCTGTTTTCTGGTTCTGTTCAGCCACTTCACAGAAACTGCTTTTTCAAAAATCACTAATGACTTAATTGTCAAAGTCAGTGACACCTACACAGCTTCTGACTGTTTTGACTATTTATTCTTCTTGCTTTTTTTTTTACTTTCTGACTCCATAATACTTTCTCCTTATTCTCTTCCTACTTCTGAAATGCTGACAGCAATTTGCTGGTGAATGTCTACCAACCATCTCTCTAGAGGGGAAAAAAAAGCTCTGACATATTCTGACGTATAGTGCTTTCTGTTTTTCTTGGTGTAAACATTCTCACCACAGTCTATTTAAAACTACTAATGCGACATCACTAAATGCAGAATTGAGAAGACATGTGAAAAATTATCTTTCTTCAACTGTGCAAGTTGACTCCAGCATACCCCCAAGTGTTGGTCTTCTTTTGTTAGCTTGAACCTCAACATAGGAATTCTCTGAAGAAATAGCTTCCAACTGGTGTGAATGTATTCTATGGGTTCTACAAGATAATTTATTGGAGTGTGGGAAAAGCATATTCAAAATTCTATTTATATTTTTAGCTTATCTTTTTCAAATTTTTATTTTATGCAGGTTTCATTATGTACCTATTATATTAGTACTAGGGGCCCGGTGCACAAAAATTTGTGCACTCGGGGTGGAGGGAGTCCCTCAGCCCGGCCTGCCCCTCTCACAGTCTAGAACGCCTCAGTGGATGTCCTATGATGGCCCCAGTCTGCCAGGCGCCTTTTGTGTGTGTGTGTGTCACCACTGGGGACCTGCCCCCAGCACATCTGAGGCTCGGAGCAGTCCTCCTGTGTGTGTCTACCTGCTGGGGGCCTGCCCCCAGGCACATCGTGGAGGCTTGGAGCAGGCACCCCCTCTATGTTGATCTCTCAGACTCTTGCCCTCCCCTGCATGTTGTTCTCTTTTTTGAGCGTGGCCAGGGCTGGGTGTGGCCTGCCTCCCAAGCTTGCCTACTGCCCATCT
>PVJC01038093.1:0-16919 GCA_004026665.1 Murina feae
ATAACTGCTTAAAATCCATACATATAAAGCGCGAGGCAGCGCCTTTTCAAGATTCTCCAATCGACACTCACCAGTCACCTTGTCTCGGGTGCTCTTTGGGAGATGCTTTGCAATATGCCCAATAACACACAGAATATGTCCCAAGGTGTTTGAATTGGGATTCTGTTGACTAAGAAAAGGACAGAAGAAATATCAATATAGGGCCAAAGTCAACATTGCTGCCAGCGAAGTACTTTTCTTCTGGATTATGAATACCAGGGTAGCGTGGTTTTGGATTCAAGTTGTAAGAGCATTAAAGCACTTAAAATACTTGGGACAAAGAGTCAACGGAAAGCTTAAAAGTGAGTCTTACTTTCATGTTAGTTTTTAAGCCTGAATTTAAAGAAGAGATCTGTGTATATGAATAGCTACAAGAGAGCCCATTTCCTTAAGGAGACATGAGCTTCATCTACAAGAATCTTCAGTGTACCCGTCCGTGGCTCCGTTATAAGCATGCACACCTGCTGATTTCCTCCCAGGGCTCTATGACTCTGGTGTAGTCGAGCTTGGGTGATGAGCAAGCAATCTTGGAGAGCAGCATCCAGGCGGGTGCAGAATGTTCCGTGCCAGTGTGCGATAGCATGTTGTTTATAAAAGCAGATGAGAATTTATCTTTCTTGGACCAGATATAAAAAGCCTTATTTAAATAGCGGCTGGAAAAAAAAAAAAGATGGGAGAGCAGAATGGTAACTATAAATATACAA
This sequence comes from Murina feae, assembly GCA_004026665.1. Lineage (NCBI taxonomy): Eukaryota > Metazoa > Chordata > Mammalia > Chiroptera > Vespertilionidae > Murina > Murina feae. The sequence goes on from PVJC01038093.1 coordinate 744, forward strand.
AACTGTTGAGATCAGCTCACTCAGTGAAAGGATATCAGCCGCTGCTGCTCCGGGATTCCTCGGGCACATTTTGATACCAAACTAGGTATCTTTTTAATTTTTATTATACACAATAAGGTATATTTATTCCTGCCCTCATAGAGTATTTATTTTTAAAGCAAATCATAACATTTCATAAGATTTTGTTTATAAAAGTTAACAGAACTCTATTGAACTAGCCCTACTGCTGGTTCTCAATAATTCTATTTCTGTCATTGATTTCCTAGCTCAGTGGCACTCCCACTTTTTCATCTCAGGGCCCTTTTAAGTTCCTAAAAATTACTGTCCATCTTGAAATGCTTTTGTTTATGTTATATCAACATTTGCCATGCTAGGAATTAAGAATGAGAAATTTAAAAATATTTGTCAATTCATTTAAAATAAGAACAAGCCAATTAATTACATGTTCACATAAATAATGCATTGTTTTACAAAAACAATTATCTTTTTGAAACAAAATAACTTGGTCAGGAGAATGGTACTGTTTTACACTTTTGTAAATCTCTTTACAGTCTGGCTGAAACAGGAGACAGGTGGACTCTCATTTCTGCCTGTGCACTCAATCTGTCCCAACACCACTGTATGGCTTCTGGAAAACTCTACTTTGAAAGAATAAATGTGGAAAATGCACAGAACATCTTAATATTATGATAAACACAGTTTGAGCTCACGAATTCATCACTTTGAGAACTGATGACCTAGTTCATTTCCTACAATGGCTATTCCAAAACTTTTAAAAAATATATATATTTTATTGATTTTTTAAGGAGAGGAAGGGACAGGGATAGAAAGCCAGAAACATCAATGAGAGAGAAACATTGATCAGCTGCCTCCTGCACACTCCCCATTGGGGAAGTGCCCACAGCCAAGGCACATGACCTTGACCGGAACTAAACCTGGGACCCTTAAATCCGCAGGCCGATGCTCTATCCGCTAAGCCAAACCAGTTAGGGCCCAAAACTTCTTATACTTAAGCCCCTAATTCTACCCATTCTTTCCAAAATTTGGGCAAAAAAAAATTCCCCTCAATGATAGCAAAATGTACATAATAAAAAATTTATCCTCTTAATCATTTTTAAGTGTAATTCAGTATGCCCAATACTGAATTACATTTCAATACATGCCTTAAATACATTCACACTGTTGTGCCATCATCCATTTCTAGAACACTTCTTTTTTTAATCCCATGAAACTTTGTAGCCATTAAATATAACTCCCCATTATGCACAACCGGAATGAGATACGTGCCCTTGGCCAGAATCAAACCCAGGACACTTCATTCCACAGGCTGACACTCTATCCACTGAGCCAAACCAGGTAGGGTGATTTTCAGTTAGAGTTTTAATACCAAGCTTGCAGGACCTTAAGAGATCACAGAATCCAACTGGCTGCTCTTACAAATTAGGAAATGAAGGCCCAGAACACAACGGTGATTTGCCAGGGCAACAGCAGTATCTTATGACACTAAATCTATTATTCTTATTGCAGAACTCCTTCATAACTACACGTAAACAAATAGGGACGTGTTTCTTGTACAGTTTTTAAAGAAAGAAAAAGCAGTCAAGCACACACTAATGCTAGGATTCCTGCAGAACAGATTAAAGTTTATCACTCAGGCGCTACCCCCTCACTGCAGTGCTCACTGTGCACCAAGCGTTCAACATGTGTTGTCAAGTGGAAAAAATACTGCAGTGTCATTAAGCCAGCCAGTCCGATAAAATGTCAGAAAAAAGTCTAACTTGTAAAGACGAGGAGGTTATTTTTCAAAATAACGAGTACTGAGGAAGTTACTGTTAATATGTTATATCTGCAGCGTTTTTATTACATATGCATTAAGATACCAAGTTAAAAGTGGAGGACACTCAGAGGAAAGCAAAGAAAGTGATCAAAGGGTTCACAAAAAAAAAAACAGTCACCACAAAAATGCTGAGGTTTGAATCAGGTCAAGAAAGAGACCAAAATTGAGGCTTCAAATCTCCTCAGGCATTTAGACAGCTTAGTCGTCCAAGATCAATATAGAACTTTCTTAAGAAAAGCCCTCGGAGGCTTCTCTAAGGAAAGTAAGGCATAACTCACATACCTCAGCTCCTGGCTCTCTGTACTCAGGAGAGAGAGCAGTGCCCAGGCCAGCACCTGGCTGTCATCTCCACTGTGAAACTTATTGAAGTGCTTAATGTTCTGCAGCAGGACCTGGTCCAGGCATTCCAGCGCCTTCTCCTGCACAGTGCTCTCCGAGTCCATCACAACGGGGGTGATCCCCATCAGCCAGGCTTTCTGTATCTGGGCACATCTAGGGTGGGCCTTTAGGAATTAAAATTAAGAAGTCACAAAAGAGTCTAATGCTATTGGAAGGGTTAACTACAAATCGGTGAAGTTGTGATCAGTGTTTTGAGACATGTTAAAAGTAGTTGTACACACAATTATGAACAGATCATAAAGGAAAAAAACAAAAAACAAAAGCAAACCTACAGCCCGGCCCGCGTGGCTGGCTCAGTGGTATTTGAGCCCGAAGGTCACAGTTCGATTCCTGGGCAGGGCACATGCCTGGGTTGCGGGCTTGATCCACATTGTGGGTTGTCAGGATGCAGCCAATCAATGATTCTCTCTCATCATTGATGTTCCTCTCTTTCTCTCTCTCCCTCTCCCTTTAATAAAACAAACAAAAAAAACCTCCCAAAACCCCCAATATTCAATGATATGTAAAAACAAAGTTCAATCTGCAGTTTCTGCAGATCAGTCCATACTGAAATTTTAAGCTTATAAAGTCATTATTTTGTTATTTATAATAAATCAGCATTTTTTGGTAATTCAAGATCAAATAGTAAATATTTATCCCAAGAAGTAATTAGAATAAGTGCTACCAAAGAAAGTAAAAATACATATTGCTTAATGCCTTCTATCATGGAACAAGAGAAAACCGTGCTCTTAAAATTCTTCAACGGCGAATTACGTGGCAGAAGTAAATTATATCTAGCATCACTGGTTCTGCTCTTTTAGCGATATCACCGATATAGTTCATAATGAACGAAAATTAAAGTAGGCCTCTGGCCTAACCAAGTTAATTTTAAAATTCATATTTCTATGTGAGATTTGAGCTTAAGTCAAGAAAGGCTAACCAGTAGCATTCTCTAGCATTAGTTCATAATTACATTTAATATGAAATGCAGTCTATCGTATGTAAGTAAAAGATACTTCTTCCTTTCTCTTACGCTGTATAATAAGACTTGGTAGAGTTTCTACTGGACAATTTAATATTTAGCAACGAGCAATTATTATGCTGAATGGCTTTTTACTGTAAAACACCACGCATTAGACACATAAGAAGAAGCGCCTCACCGTGAGAAGTTCAGTGAGAGACTGCAAGGCCTGCTTCCGGACAGATACAGCAGGGTCCCGGCACTGCTCCTGAAGAATCGAAAGCTCTTCCTTCATGCCTGAGACGCTGCAGTGCTTCAAAATACTCACTAACACCTAGAAGTGCACACGCAACGTGAAATGATGATGCCTGCGTAGTACATGTGCAAACAGCCAAATACACAAAAATACTTCCTTCAAGTTCTTGGTTCTTTACATCTATAGGGTCAAAGGTGCATCCCTCCAGTAGCATCCCACCTTTTAGAACCTGGTGAAAGCTAAGGTCTCTCTTCCGAGAAAACCTGACATTTTATACGCACGAGTATTTTCAAGCAATTTCCGTGGTTTTACGAACCCTATCAAAATCTGTCCATGGCCCTAAGCTAAGAATCCCTACTCTAAAAAAAATGACATGAAGGATATAAATTCATGACTCTTAAAAAGCCAGCAACTCAGTAGGAAAGCTTAAAATCAAGATAATCCTTAGTTCATCTGTATAATTTAGACATAACAGGATCAAGATGAACTAATGTTAAGTGAAAAGCAAATTAAATAGTAAATATGGCAGAGGGACCTTTAAAATATTCTCTTGCGTTTCTGAGTGCTTAACAAGAGAGCGCCCTGCCCTAGCTGATTTGGCTCAGTGGATAGAGCATCGGCCTGCAGACTGAAGGGTCCCAGGTTCAATTCCAGTCAAGGGCACATGCCAGGGTGACGGGCTCGATCCCCAGTGGGGGGGGGGGGCGTGCAGGAGGCAGCCAATCAATGATTCTCTCTCCTCACTGATGTTTCAATCTCTCTCTCCCTCTCCCTTCCTCTCTGAAATGAGTAAAAATTTATTTAAAAAAAAAAAAGAAAGAAAAAAGAGAGAGAGAGTGCGCATTAAAGAATGTCTGGAGAAACACACCTGGAGCGCGGACTTCCTCACGTTGATCTTCTCATCCCGGATTCTCTTTCTCAGCATGGCCATGACACACCTTTCTGCTGAGGAAACGCCTGCCATTAGAGTCTGAGAAAGACTGTACAGATCTGACATCTCACACGCAATACCGACAAAATCTACAAAACTGACTAATTCGCTTGTTTCAAATCAGAGTATGAAATGAGAGAGCAATAAAAACATTTCAAATAATTGGCTATTCACAATAATGAAAAAGGCAAAGTTCATGTTTAGAAAAAGGGCAAAAATGCTGGAATATTAAAAATTCAGTTTTAAATCCTGGCTCCTATGCCTAAAAATTTAAATAAATTACCTAGATCTTCTATTTTGTTTAACTACAAGTGGAAGTATTTAAACCATGAGTTTTTAAAAGACTAAATAAAATAATATTACTAAATACCTGCAGCTTTAAAACTTTCAATACCAGGCCCCTTTGCACTATTAAAAATTAGTAAAGATTCCTAAGAGCTTTTTCAATGTGAATTACATGTTCAATCTAAATTGGACATGCTGCTATGAAGAATATATATTTAAAATAAAAAATAACTATACTGCAAAAAAAAAAAAAAAATCTGAAAAAAATGGCACTGTTTTTGAAAATTCTTTTAATGTCTGGCTTAATAAGAAGAGAGCTGATTCTCATTTCTCCTGCCTGCGACCTGTCACTTTCGTGTCATGGCATCTCTGGAAAAACTTAAACTTATACTTGTGGGAAAATCAGAGCGCAGAGGCGAGCGGTGTCTTGATACTATTATGAAAGCAGCATTAACTTCAAGGATGTGTTGAAGCAGACTGAGAGACTCAAACACATTTTGAGAAGTGCTGATGCCCAAGACAACAAATAAAAAAATGAACTAGAGAATGGAAAACAACAGAGGAAACGCGTGAAATTAAAAAGTTCCTTGAAAAAGGCAACAAGGTTAATTAACTTTTAGATAGACTAAGAGAATGAGAGAGAAGATTCGGATAGCTAAAATCAGGAATGAACAAGGGAACATTATTACCTACTTTATAATAATAAAAAGATTGTAAAAGCATACTATGAACAATTTTATGTTAACAAGTCAAGTAACCCAGGCGAAATGGACCAACTTCTACAACCATATAAAGTATGGAAACTGTCTCAAGAAGAAATAGTCTGAATACACCCACAACAAGTACAGATACTGAATTAATAAAAAAGCTTCCCACATGTGCACAAAAGTCCAGGCATTACTGAAGAATCCTACCAAATGTGAAAACAAAAGGTAGCACCAATTTATATACACACATATCTGCCTCTCCCATTGCTCCTCAGGAAATGAAACTTTATTTTATTAAAGTCTGTATCTACAATGCCTCGCACAGACAGAAGGGACCATATAAGAGTTTGTAAAATAAACAAAATAAGTCTAATTATATAATTAATCCTTTACACACATTCCCTCTTTCCTCTCTCATCCATTTAGCCATCTTTTAAAATCACTTCTCTAAACCTTATTTCTATGGACTCTGACAACAGCCCCCTGTGAAAGGTAGGGAAGGGTTAGGATCAGAACACGCGTGACAGGAGTTGTGCTGACTCCCATGTTTTAGGTCACGCAGCTACTTAGTAATAAAACTGTACAAGAATTCAGACTGCTTCTCATTTCTGATAGCGGTGTTTTCGCCACCATTTTATGAGGTCACATTACAGATGAAAAAAGGAGCCCGAGACCTTACAGCCAGACAGAAACAGAATCTGCGTAAGGCTCCAGGTCTATCCACTGTCCAGCACAAGTTTGTTTTCCCCCTGAATCACACTGAGACTGACACCGTCTCAGATTCAGTAAGTCAGTGAGAGTGATCAGGCACCACTTACGTTCAGAATCTTGTGTTGGAGTCCACAGAGGACCCCATAATCACTCCGTCCGATATGTACGATCCATTGAAAAATGGCTCGCTCTGTTGGTGAAGGGAAATTATAACCTAAATTCTGAACTGTCTTTTTCAGTGGAAGCTTGGGCTCACAGTTCCCTACTATGTATGAACAGTAACCTCTGGGATGGCTGAGTCAAGATGACATGGTAGACAAAGTAACAAGGAATGACAGTATGTTCATCTATTCCCCTTTTTTTGGTGATGACTTTTCTCCAAACACAAATTTAATCTCTACTGCACTTTTCCTAGACACTGGTCCTTTTTTTGGTCAGTAATTCCAACAGTTCACAACAATTGATTTTAATAAGAAAAGAAAATATCTGCTAATATTCTCTTAAGTGTTAAAGGAAGACTGGTGGTTCAGTACATCGTAAGTGGAATGTAGCTTATTCTTTATCTTAGAATTAAATATAGTCTAGTGCAAGGACATCAAGTAAAGATACAATAAAATAGAAATTACTCCACTTTTAAGGAAAAGAGATGCTCCGATTCTTAAGGTGAATTCATCAGAAAAAATCCAAGGTTTTTAGATTCTACTTATGGCTATTACGCATTTGGTTGCGATACAATCTGACATACCCCTAGATCCAAGTGTTTCACCACTGCTGTCTGTATTGATCACCCCTGAGTCTCCAGGGTTCGGTGTCTGCTTCTGACAGGAAAAAGCTTAAAAAGAATAAATTAGAAAAAGGGCTCAGTCATCAAGGTAAAAATTTATTGCACCTTTTAATAACGCAAGCATGGCATATTACACATTCAAGTTACCACATCATTATTGAGGTGAATCTCAATTTCTTCGATGAAGGGAAAAAAAATGTGCAATATGAAAATAGAAAAATATATATATAGAGAAAAAAAAACATTCCAAATATCCAGCTAGTCCTTTAAATAAAAAAGACAGTTATTCAATATTGGAAAATATATTGACCCATTACCTAATGAATTTCTCAGGAAAGTACCAGGCTGGCTCTCTATTCCTAAAATTGTAGGACCTAAAAATAAGCAGAGAGATAAGAGGAAAAAAGCCAGAGTATCATAAACCCTAAGTAAATATTCAGAGGAATCAAAATAAAAATAATTAGGCCTGAACAGAAGGTCGATTCTAAACTGCTAGCAATTAATAATGTTCTCCTCGGGAATGCAATTGAAATGGATACTAGGCCCCACACAGCCAATACCCCACAATGCACAGCGACAGTGAAGGCAACCACCAGTCTCACCTCTAAAAAAGGACTTTCAAATGCCTCAGGCCTGTCTGAAAAGTTATTCAACAATACGATATACTGAATACATTTATAAGAATGAAAGTATATCACACCATATCAACTATTTTTGCCACAACAAAAAATGATTCCCCTGAATCCAATTTTTTTTTCTTTCTTGATGATTACTTATGTGTCCTTATTCCCTTTTGCCCCCCAACCCCCCACTCATGTCCTCGTCCCCTGGTGTCTGTGTCCATTGGTTAGGCTTATATGCATGCATACAAGTCCTTTGGTAGGAGTCCAATTTTTTGACAAGCGCAAGACCAATTCCAGGTCACTTACTGTTGGTCAGAAATTCCAGTAGGCTCTCCGATGTGCTGTTAGAGGACAACTCCAGGCAATGTGCGAAGCTGGACAACGCCTTGCTGCGGACAGTCGGTGCCTTGTCCAAACAGCGGTCAAACATTATGTCCTGCACCAAGAACTTATGCTTTAAGAACTTCTGATGCTCCGAGGACAGTGTGTGATCCGCCTCTCTTTCCGGCAGTTCCAAAAGAGCCAAGGCAACGTCAAGGGTAAAAACCCGGTGTGGGATCTGGTAGAGCAAAACCATAAGCACCTCCATCACACAGTCATGAAAACCGAAGGACCCCGTACGCATGCAGATCTGGCTGTCATTAGAAGGCTGCGGAACCAGGGGCCAAGATCTCATTGCAGGTGTAGTCTCTTACCTTGGAGCTTCGTGAATACCTGTAAAGCCAGGCGATAAATGTAGCGTATTCCCCGCAGGGAAGTTTGCTGAGCAGCTGTACCAGGGACTGAGCTGCGTAGGTCCGATACTCCGATTTATCTACCACCTGAAACGCAAATGTTGACAAGCTGCTCACTTGACAACTGAAACATGCTGTGATACAGGTGGAAAGTCACTTTGACTAGTTCGGTGATCATTAAGTGTTAGAGAAATGACCAACACATTTTGGGTTTCAGACCTCTTTAAAAACTAACCTGTAAGATATCTGTACGTCCTCTCCTCAGAAATACAAATTTAACCCATGACTGCAGAGAGTTTATGAACCTCTAAAACCCATCAAGTTTAAGTTAAGAATCATTTCTCTGGACAGTTATAACAACTTACGAGATAATCATAGAAATGTGAATGTTAACTGGATATTTGGTGGCTTTAAAGTATTACTGTGTATTTTGTGATTATGTTCTTAAAGAGTGCTTATTCATTAGGGATACACAGAAATATCTTATCTAATAAAAGAGTAATATGCAATTAACCATCACTCCGTCATAAAGATGGTGGCGCCCATAGTGGCTGGGAGGACCCTGGTGGCATCACCCCGGCAACGTGAGCCCAGCAGGGAAGGGGGCCTACAGGCAGCACCCAGCAGGGGCAATGGTGTTGGCAGAGACCAGAGAGCAGGCAATCGGGACCCGCAGGCAGCACCAAGCAGGGCCTGCTTGCCCATCCCTGACATCCCGCCTGCCCTCCGCCCCCTGCACGAATTTCATGCACCGGGCCTCTAGTTTATACATAAAAGAATATGATGGAATTTGTTTTAAAAAATCCAGTGTACAGGAGTAATATCTTTCTGAGGTATAAGCGACACAAAATTGTTGAAGATGGGTGCTCATCATCCTAGTCTCTTCATTTCTTTATATATTTGAAAACTTCCAAAATAAAAAGGTTTTTTTATTCCCAAAAGGACACTATCTAGAACAGCTAGTGAATATATTAAATAAAACTATGTTTAGTGATGACAGACTCATTTCCAAGCAGAAAAACACACACATTTAACTTCATACGTATTAAATATTTAAAATTTATTCTTATTAAGAAAGCAACTGGTACCTTGGCACAGATGTGCTGGAGTAAGATACGAAGAACTGGGAATATACTTTCCCCTAGTTCATCCACAAGTGAGCTGTGAAAAAAAAGCACATCCTCTGTTTACCATACACCTATAATTACAATGAAACAGTCATTTTCCTTCACTCTTCCAAAACTCACTAATCCTATGTGTTAGAAATAGAAATCCTCAAGAGTAAAAAAAATCTGTTTCGGTGAATAAAGAGTAAAGACATAAAGTGCCATAACAGAGACCCATCCCCCACTCAGGCCTGGTTGTAGAGAGTTGCTGCCAAGTAGACAGCGACAGTCAGGGAGGAGCAAATGCGCAATCTCCACAGGACTAGCTGCACTAAGTACATTTCCTCTGAAGATTCTAAGAGACATGGTTTTGGGGTAAATAGACCAAGACACAGTGCCACCTTATGGTAGCCCATTGAAATGCAACTACTGCAATGTGTTTGTAATAGTACCTCTCTAAACTGTAACCCAAGAAGAAATTACTGGAATGCCCGGATTGGACCCATTTTTTAGTGGTAAGTTTATTATATGGATACCACTGCATCATGAGCTCTGACGGAAAAGCCAAAGTGAGGGTTTCCACTTACAACATTTTATTTATTTAATGACGGTCTAGATCTGGATTCCACCATCCTCAAATCCTCAAGTACATTACGCACCGTGAATGTACACACTCTCAGGTGCATACTGACCACTTTTTTTCCACCACCAAATATGCACTATGGGAGGGGGTTAAAAAGCCAGTCATAGCAAATAGGCCTCTCCCAATAATGCTAAAACATGAAACTTTTTAGGGGAAGCTGAGTGGCTCGAGAGGGAAAAATTAGCCTATCGATTATGGCCAAAGAAGTAAAAACCAACTAACTCCTTTCATCAAGGAAGTATTTTCCGTAGGGGGAAGGGAATAGAAAAGTGAAAAGAAACACGGAAAGTGGCAAGGAACAAACGGGAAGAGGCCCGGAGAAGTGAGAAACGGAAAAAGAACAGGAGGCGGCAGACTTGTAGGAGGGGTCAATACGGAAGCAGACGATGGAGAGCAGAGAAGCCACTGTCATGACCCAGAGGCTGACCGCACAACTGGGGACAATCCAGCTGGCGGCTGGTGCTGGCTGGTGAACTGGATTCCTTATCCTTTCAACAAGGCCTCGAGGCGGAGGTTACCGCAGTGACCCCGACCACATGAACCAGGTGAGCTACAAGATGCTTTATTTTGTCCCTGCCCCCCCCAACCACAAACAGGCCAGAAATTTGTTGGTTCCCACAGGTGTCAGAAATCTTGGTTTCAGTACAGGGCCCAGAAGATGAAGGGAAAGTGATAAAGAGGAGAGAGTAACAATCCAGGCGTGTGCGTCACCTGATAAACTGGACTGCCTGGTTTCTGCTGCTGATGACTGATGATGTTATAGCAAGCGGGGCATGATGAGACCCTTCGCCCACTTCCAACATTAATATCACATTTAGCATTTGATGGAAAACACAACCGATGACCTAGAAGAGAAAAGAAAGTTCAATTTCAGGCATAACAGAGAATCCCTGAAGATCACAGACAACAATTTGCAGCATCTAACGATTAGTCAACTTGACATGGTTTTGGGCTGACCATTAGGAATGTATTTCTTAAATAATTGCCAATAAATGTACAATGGAAACAGTGTGAGAACACTGCTTGCAGATAATGACAGGAATATCGTCTAGTTTCTCTCTGCATGCTCTCTTTCTAGATGGCAAAGGATGCTGCTGCTGATCCCGTTACAGCAAGGGGGAAAAAAGAAGTAATTCACACTTGGCGTTTTACCTGAAGTTTACAAAGGGCTTTCCCACGTATCATCTCATATAATCTACTCAGATAATTCATTCACCCCTTCAGTAAATAAAACATTTACTAAAAACCAAACATGCATTAAGCACATTCATGTATATCGCTAGATTTTATCCCATTTAATCTTAAACCTCACAACAACTCCATGAGGTAAGCGAGGCATTTCCATTTTATATATAATACTCTTGGTTTCTAGTTTATAATAATAAAAGACTCCAAAGGCAAGCTGTCCAAAGTCAAGTGATTAAAGACCTGGCTAAAACCAAAGCTGTCCAACATGAAGTCAGCCTTTCCACAGTTAAAAATCCCTGCATCTTTAGAGACACCGCGGGCCTAAAACGATAGATGTTTCCACCCATTCTATTTTTTTTTAAATGTTAAAAGGGGCGTAGAAATTAAAAGTATTACTGTGAATTCTACACATCCATATTTCAAGCACATAGAAATGATACAATATGGAATGTTTCTTAAACAACAGGCACTGCGTTTTAATGAACCCTCCTGATAAATCTGTGAGGCAGGTAAGCCTTTTACTCCTTTTTAGTCCAGATGAGGAAACGGAGGCTTTCACAAGGTTGAGTATCGCACGCAAAAACAGAGAGGAAGTGGTGGAGCCAGAACCTGAACACAGATGCACATTGTCACAAGTACCCCAAATCTTTTTAACCAGCATGTTACTGCCCCTGGAAATTATGAAGTGAATCACAGCCACCAAAAGCCACATGACCTTGGACTATCACATTTTTTACAAAACCTTATTTTATTAATGACATCTGTACCTGGATTCCACCATTCTCCTGAATGACCCCAACTCAAATGTTTAGAGTAGTGATGCTGTTAGGGCGACTTGGGGGAGAGGGGGCAAAATCCACATATGAATGCTAACAGGAATGAAAACCAGTAATGTTTCTGTAAAATCACCAACTAAAATAATACAAGTATTAATAAAATCACTGAAGCATCCATGAATTTGCCAAGGGAAACTACAAAATTCTGACTGTCTATTCTTTTCTTTCGAACAATTTGGTGAATATTTCTGTAAAAGTAATGTTCTCTTTGGTAGCTTACTCTATTCTTCTTACCTAATTTGTACTGGAACCATTTTTATGTATGAAACCAGATAATAATTTGCTTCGCCACCAAGTATTTGGATATAAGGTTTGTTACGAAGAGTAGACAGCAAATAGAAATGGTTATACTTCCTATTATACAGAAGATATGTATAGTAAGGTCATGGAAATAACCTGGTAAGTTGAAATGCCATTACATCAAATGCTTCTAATGTTTTTCCATTATACCAGCGGTTCTCAACCTGTGGGTCGGGATCCCTTTGGGGGTGAACGACCCTTTCACAGGGGTCGCCTAAATACATCCTGCATATCAGGTATTTACCTTACGATTCCTAACAGTAGCAGAATTACAGTTATGAAGTAGCAACGAAAATAATTTTATGGTTGGGGGTCACCGCCACCTGAGGAACTGTATTAAAGGGTCGCGGCATCAGGAAGGTTGAGAACCACTTCACTGCACGATTTGCATGCTTCAACTTAACCAATAATTAACTTAGATCCTTGTCTCTTTTACCTTATCTCCTCCATGAATTGGGGAGCATAGCAAATACAATCCATGGTAGGCCAGTTCTGGTATGTACTTCGCTTGGTTAAGGTTGCTAAAGAAAAAAGAGCAAAGATTAGTCAATGGATATGATTTTACTTAAAATACTGCCTTATTTAATGAGCCATATGTAAATGAATAAATTTTATCTATGTGCCACTTAGAAGAAAACGACACTCATACTTCAGCTAGAGCAAAAGTTATCATACTGTTTAAACTTTAACGCTGGGCGATTTAATGACTCACCTGGCTTGTGTAACATGAAATTCATGAAGAACGGGCTCAAAATTAGTTAATGCCACCAAGACCTAGAAAACGGAGAGTGAACTGGTTTTTCTTACTCATTAAGCATTACCCTCATCGATGCCCTCTGAGATTGCCCCAAGTTTCTTGCGGTTTTCACTTACCTCTATGCAATTCTGTACACACTGCGGCTTTTCCTTCAGGGAGAACTTGGACAGAAGCCTTAAAAAATTCGTTAGAAGATGAAAGATGGCTTTTCGAATTTGACCAAGGTCCCAGGCAGAAAAACTGACGTCTTCTTCATCTTCTTGTTCTTCTACAATTTCATCCATCTAGGTGATGATGAAACATACAGCCGACTGTAAAAGAAGGCCTCACACTTTCCCCCTGGTTTTCAATTTACTCAAATCCAATCCAGTGAAACGCCAGGGGGTTGCTGAGGGGACCAGGTCCCCTGACTGTCTAGGTCTCCAGGCTCACAATGGTGCGTCGCTGGATTAGATGACGGCGACAGTCCTTTCTAGCTCTACAGTTTTGTGTCTATGAGGATTCTCACGTGTCTTAGAAGTTTTCATTTTAATGTCAATGAACCTCTACCATCCTACCCAGTCATACAAGAATTTGGCATTAATGCTGCTACTTCTACCTTCTTTTGGATCTGAGTCCTCAGGATACTTCAACCACCCTCTCTAAAGACAATGACATAATGGGGCAAATATACCCGTTAGCAAGTTAGCATGCACAGCGGGGTACAAGGCTGAGGAAAGATGATAGGGAGGTTGGAAAGTTGGCCAAACAGAAAAGCAACTTGGTCCTATTGGAGAGCTGATGATAATTTAGGACCGTTTGGTTATAATCATTATGCCCGAAACCCTATTTTAATATAAAGTTAACTCTTAAGTCATGTGTTGGTGAAGATATGCTTTATTATTTCTCTTCTTACCTCAATATCCTCCTTCCTGGGTGGCTTTCCTCTCTTTCTGTGTCCTCTTGGATTAGTCTGAGAGTTCTTAGGATGTTCTTTCCTTCTTTTCCTACTCAAGTTCGATTCCTGAGGCCAGCTCTTCTTTAGAATCTGTACACATTTGTCAAACATCACTGGGTGGAATATTTGATTGGCTACACTGCCTATTCATAAAGAATAAAGAGTAAGCAGGTTAGATTGAATTGTCTTCAGATGTCTGTAACAACAGATAAAAATGTCAAAAGCAAAAACGGGATTTGCACTAACTTTGAATAACAATGACATTTTTGCAAAAAAGTACCATTCAACTTTAACCACAGGTTAGCAAAAGTGCTGATCAGAAATAAATAACAAGATTTCTGTATTTGGCCATGAGGGAGTAACTGTTTTTATTCCTGTCTCAAATAAATAAATACATATCCTCATGTGTGGATTAAAAAAAAATTTTAAGAGCTCAACACAATGTAGAAAAACTTTAAATGACAAAAGATATGTCCTATCATGTCAAATTACATACCTGGTACTTCTAGTAGCAGAAAATAAAGACCAGCTGCATGAAGGCCATATTCTCGATATTGCACACTGACGTTTTTCTTATGGACTGTTTGAACAAAGTGATAGAATAAAGCCACCAGCGCATGGTGAGAAATATTGTTCTCAGCGAAGAAGGTCCAAAAGATCTGGGGGGAGGAGTAAATCACAAAAGCCAATAATTACAAAAATGTAAAAATCTATTATTTGATTTTAATAATGACTTACTGCCTTAAAAGGGGGGAATAGACCAGTCTGGCTCCTAATTATAAACATTTGCCATCTTCACAGGACTAAAACAAAAAATTAAAAATGCATTATTCAAAATTACAAAGATAAATAAGTATATGAGATTTCAATAATTAACCTTAAAAAATTTTTTTTGCTAGGTTTGAAGCACATATATTTCTAAAATTATTACAGTTAAAAACAGGCTTTTCAGACAACTTATATTAGTGATTACTCAGACAAGTTACCCCTGGCACCCAAATTCATAAATCATTCTAATTCACTAATGTACATTTAAATTGAAATAAATTTCTCTGATCTCTTCAGCTAAGAATCAGAATGATTGATGAATTTGAGTACATTTTGTTCTGGCACCTAGCCCTTCAGTTTTCTGAAAAGCAATCAATGAGCCAAATACTAATAAATACACTAGGAAGAACTCAGTATTTAAAGGAACTCTGAAAAAATAAAAAATAAAGGAACTCTTTGTTCCAGTTGAATTCAATTAACTACTCCGTTTATAATATCAGACGTTCTTAAAGTTAAGGCATACTGAAATTGTTATTGTACTTTTCTTAGCCTTTGTTTTATATTTGGTTTAATCTGCACCCCCCCCCCCCCACTTCCCCCACTCCATTTTGGCCTATGTTCTTTTCCTCTAATTTGTTGTTAGAAAAAGTCATGACTTGAAGACTTGGCCCGGGTATCTCAGCTGATTAGAGCATTATGCTGGTACGCCAAGGTTGTGTGTTCAATCTCCACTCAAGGCACTTACAAGAATCAACCAACGTATGTATAAATAAGTGGACCAACCAATCAATGGCCCCCCCCTCTCTTTCTCTCTCCCTTCCTTTCTCTCTCCAAAATCAGTAAGTAAAAAGAAAAATCATTTTTTTTTAAAGTCATGACTTGAAAAAATATCCCAGATTAATACCTGAACCTTCTGGAAAAAAAAAGCTATTAGGATAGTC
The DNA here is from genome assembly GCA_004026665.1 of Murina feae. NCBI lineage: Eukaryota > Metazoa > Chordata > Mammalia > Chiroptera > Vespertilionidae > Murina > Murina feae. The sequence goes on from PVJC01038093.1 coordinate 16,427, forward strand.
CAGTAAATGATTCACATTCTTTATGCTACTCCCCTCATGTTCCTTATGAACTGTTCACTAAAAAGATGATAATAATGACTTTTAATAGCCTACTTCTATCGCCTAAAGGTGGCTAGCTTGATTTCCCTTCCTTTCCCTTTTTTTTTTTAAAAAAATTTTTACCTCTGTAGATCCATGTTCGTCAGTGGCGAAGTGGAAAAGACTGTCATGGAGTTTTGTGAATGCATCCAATCCGGCCTCGATAATTTCTGCTTCAACGCTGGGATCCAGCGGCTCAGTCTCCGTGAAGTCCAGTTCCCAAACTGCTTCCACCCATTCTGGGAGGAAAACGCAATGAAACCAGTAAGTGCTCTACGGCAAGTAAGAAGCCAATCATTTCTGGACTCTAGGGAGATCCAAGAAGAGAAGAGTTTACTAGGCACAACTCACATTTAATTATACAATCAGGTAAGCCCAGGTAAAGGAGAGCAGAAAAAGTGAAGGAAGTGCCCCC
>PVJC01038094.1:0-16914 GCA_004026665.1 Murina feae
TTCAGTCATTTGGTCATCCCTCACTAACCCCCCTGCCAGCCTGGTCACCCCACACAGCCTGCTATTCAGTCATTTGGTCATCCCTCACTAACCCCCCTGCCAGCCTGGTCACCCCACACAGCCTGCTGTTCAGTCATTTGGTCGTCCCTCACTAACCCCCCTGCCAGCCTGGTCACCCCACACAGCCTGCTTGTTCAGTCATTTGGTTGTCCTTCACTAACTGCCCTGCTGGCCTGGTTATAGGCAGCCATCTTGTGAGGGCATGATGGTTAATTTGTATATTACCTCTTTATTATATAGGATGCCAGAAATTCATCTTGAGTATGTCAGGATTGCTGGGTTATTTCCCTCTGCCTGACTTTGCATACCAAATAGCCATACACAAATGCTGGTTATTCCGAAGAAAATGGGACAGGGACATAAAGCATCAGTGCATCCATTTCTGCATGATTTTAAACCCAAAGCAAGAGAGGACCAACTGGAAAACTCACAAAACATGGGAGATACAGAACTTCTTTCTCTAGAAGCAGAGTTATTTTATTGTTAGCTTTAAATTAAAAGCGTGTTCTAAGCAGCCCTTGACTCTCAGCAGCCAGTGTTCATATCACTTTGTGGTTTACAAGCAGCTGATGTGTGATTCTGGGTATGACAGTTATCTGTAATTGAAATCACCATAAAACAGCCCCCCCCCACACACACACTGGCTGAGATAGTAATCAACTTCAGGAATGCTGTGTGTACAGCATTCAGGACCCATAAAATATGCAAGATTAATTTGTGAACTTCATTCAGGTTTCCAATAGTGCTGTCACCTGGGACCAGAGATGCAGCAAATTAATTCTGAACCTCTACCCATTTCAAAACATCAAGAGCAGCCACTGTACAGCGTTTTCTGCAGTGCTTCTCTGCTTACAGATACTTTCTGGAAAAATAATATGTCTGGGATGTAAAATTTTGTTTGGCCACCCTGGTTCTCCTCCTGGTTCCCAAGACTTTTTCCATCCTTCTATTTCGTGATCCTCATTTCCTGCTTCAAGTCCCTAAGCCACAAACTCAGAAAAATAGAAAATCCTAGCTTTGGTCAGCACATTGGAAACTCTTATTTAGGTATCAAGTTAAGGAAGAAGTAACGCCCAATGGTAAAGCATTAATATTTGAGTCAGGAAGGGGGTCTAGTCCTGGCTCTGACACTAATTGTCGTGACTCCATGGACAAGTTGTCCTCCTTTAGGTTTTAGTTTCACATTTTAAAAAGAAGAGCTTTGAAATGGTTAAAATTCTAATTCTTTTATACTTTTACTTTACAGGGAAGGCTTACTACATGCTTTTAAGTTTCAACTTCATTCAGTCTGGTTTGTTATTTTCCTTCCACAATGTTCTATATACTAACAATATTGTTGATGTAACTCTCTCCCCTTTGTTTACTCTCTGTTCTCTTTGGCATTATATATCATACTTCTTTTATTCCTTAACTATTATTTTTGTAAAGTTTTGGGTAAAGGTAGCCATCAATGTACTTAGTATACTATGTTTATCTTTTTTTTTAAATTTGTTGTCTAAAGTTTTACATATATCTCCTTTTCCCCCAATTGACCCCCCACACCCCTGTCATTTGTCTCGGGATCTATTCTTGTTCATCAGATTATGTTGATCATTATATCCCACATATAAGTGAGAGCATGTGCTATTCATCTTTCTGCAACTGGCTTATTTTGCTTAGCATAATGCTCTCCAGTTCCAACCATGTTGTTGCAAATGATAAGAATTACTTCTTTTTTACAGCAACATAGTATTCCATTGTGTAGATATACCACAGTTTTTTAATCCACTCACCTGCTGACGGCACTTACACTGTTTCCAAATCTTAGCTATTGTAAATTGTGCTGCTATGAACATGGGGTGCATATATCCTTTCTGATTGGTGTTTCTAGCTTCTTAGGATATATTTCTAGAAGTGGGATCACTGAGTCAAATGGCAGTTCCATTTTTAACTTTTTGAGGAAACACCGTACTGTTCTCCACAGTGGCTGCACCAGTCTGCATTCCCACCAGCAGTATACTAGGGTTCCTTTTACTCACATCCTTGCCAGCACTTGTCATTTGTTGATCTGTTGATAGTAGCCATTCTGACAGGTGTGAGATGGTACCTCATTGTTATTTTGATTTGCATCTCTCGGATGACTAGTGACTTTGAGGATGTTTTCATATGTCTTCTGTATGTCCTCTTTCAAAAAGTATCTCTTTAACTCCTTTGCCCATTTTTTGATTGGATTGTTTATCTTCCTTTTGTTAAGTTGTATGAGTTCTCTATAAATTTTGGAAGTTAAGCCCTTATCTGAAATAGCATTGGCAAATATGTTCTCCCATGCGGGAAGCTTTCTTGGTTCCTTTTGCTGTGCAGAAGCTTTTTATTTTGATGTAGTCCCATTTGTTTATTTTCTCCTTAGTCTCCATTGCCCTAGGATCTGTGTCGGTAAAGATATTCCTACAAAATATGTCTGCGTCTTACATTTAAGTCCTTTAGCCATTTTTTAAAAAAATTTATTGATTTTTTTACAGAGAGAAAGGGAGAGGTATAGAGAGTTAGAAACATCAATGAGAAACATCGATCAGCTGCCTCCTGCACATCTCCTACTGGGGATGTGCCCACAACCAAAGTACATGCCCTTGACCAGAATCGAACTCAGGACCTTTCAATCCGTAGGCTGATGCTCTATCCACCGAGCCAAACCGGTTAGGGCATCCTTTAGCCATTTTGAGTTAGTTTTTGTGTATGGTGTAAGTTGGTGATCTAGTTTCATTACTATGTTTATCTTGACGTCTCCATGGCATTTCATATTCTGAATAATGTGATACTAACTGCTATAATCTAATTTATACTAATAAATGGGTAATATGCTAATTAGACTGGACATCTTCCAGACAACCTTCCGGACGTTCTTCCTGACAAAACCGGGCCCAGGTGAAGCCGCCTGGAGTCCCAGGGCCTGCAGCCAGACCAGGCGAAGCTGCCACATGCCGGATGCCTGTGGTTGTGGCCAGCCCACGCAAAGCTGCCCACTGTCCCAGGTGCCTGTGGCAGTGGCCAGCCCAGGCAAAGCCACTCCTGGTCCCTGGTGCCTGTGGCCAGCCAGAGGGAGGGAAGCCTGGGACCCAGGTGCAGGGGCCAAGGCAAAGGTGGTTAGGGGCAATCAGGTCAGCAGGGGCGATCAGGTCAGCAGGGGAGTAGTTAGGGGCAGTCAGGGGCGATGAGGCAGGCAGGCAGATCAGGCAGGCAGGCAGGTGAGCAGTTAGGAGCCAGTGGTCCTGGATTGCAAGAGGGATGTCCTGGATTAGAAAGGGTGCAGGTTGGGCTGAGGGATCCCACTTCCCCATGCATGAATTTCATGCACCAGGCCTCTTGTCTATAATAATAAAAGTGTAATATGCTAATTAGACCAGACATCCTTCCGGATGACCTTCCAGACAAAACTAGGGCTGCAAGGGAAGCCCAGGTCCCAAGTGCCAGAGGGAAGCTGGTGCTGGCAGCCGAGGGAAAGAAGGCCTACTCTTGCATGAATTTTGTGCATCAGGCCTCTAGTTATTACAGATGAAGGCCTAGAGAAGTTAAGAAAATCACTCAGGGCCACACAGTTATGAACAGCAGAGAAATTTGAACCCAAGGTTGCCTTTAAATAAAACCCATGGGTTCTTTTGCAATTAAGCCCTAGCTAGTTTGACTCAATGGATAGAGTGCTGGCCTGCAGACCAAAGGGTCCTGGATTCTATTCTGGTCAAGGGCACATACCTTGGATGCAGGCTCCTCCCCAGCCTGGACTCTGGTAGGGGCATATGCAGGAGGCAAACAATTGATGTGTTTCTCTCACATCGATGTTTCTCTCTGTCTTTCCTTCTCTCTTCCACCTTCTCTAAAAAAGCACATTATTTTTTATTATTCTTTCTTTAAATTGAAATTTCTATTGATGTACATAAGTATTCACATGCAGTTGTAAGGAATAATACAGGGAGATCCCATGAACCCTTTTACTCATCAGTTTCCCCTGATGCACTTAATTATTATTAATTAACTTATTTAGAACCTAAATATACATTCACTGTCATAAGTTCAAATAATTCTGAAGTATATAGAACAAGCATTACGGTCCATTTTAAACCCTGTTCTCTGCGACTCTTGCCTCATCTGAGTCCTGCTCTAGTTTGTTATCACTCCTTTCTTCCTTATGCTTCTTCCTAATCTTGTTGTCATGGTCAAGCTCATCTGGGAGCAAATGGATTTTGGGATTTCTGGCTGACTCATATCTTCAGAACTGTGTGGAACCCGTTTTTGATGATGATTGTAGGTGACATCAGCAACTCTCCATCTCAGCTTTTCCTCTAATTGTCTAACAACTCAATTCTTTGTGTCCATGCTTCTTTTTACATTCTATAATATAGATATGTAATATCTATTCTATACTTTGTAGTGTTAAGTATTTAGTAGTACTTAGTATTATACTTAGTAGTACTAAGTAGTAGTATTATACTTAGTAGTACTAAGTGTTCTATTCTTAGAAGACATTGATTTTACTTATCTCACTTATAGCAACTCTATGAAGAAGGCATCATTATTAATTTCATTTTACAGGTGAGGATGTAGGGTATGGAAAGCTTAGGTGACTTGTACAATGTCACACAGCTAATAAATGATGGAGACAGGACTTACATCCATCAGTTTGGCTCCAGAGTCTAAACTCATTATGAGTTATGTGACTTATTAGTTGTTGGATAGTTCACCTGTTTTGCTTTTCTTTCCTAATCTATAGATATGAACACCAAATACGCAAATTGTCCCCTCAGAAGTTCAACAGAGAGTTTGATCACTATGATGTGCGCTGACCACCAGGGGGCAGTGCGGAACAAAGGAAGGTCTGGGATCACTGGCCAGACCTAGGGACCCTACCTGTTCACGAATTTTGTGCACCAGACCTCTAGTATTTATATATCCCCCCCATACATTAGCTCCTTTCTTGTAAGCTGTAAATGTGTCTAATGTCAGATACTTTAAAAGACACACACCATATACATTCCTTTGCCTTTGTGCCCTTGTATCAAAGTACCACCCCACCTCTTTTTTTCCTGTGCTTGTTCATATCAAGCCTTCAAGGATTCTCCTATAACTGCTGGCTCCACGTCATCATCTAATTTATACTTGGATTTAATTGCAGTCAGAGCTTCTGTCCCAACCATTTCATGGAAACTGCTCCTGTATTATCACACAGTCATTTACTCCTATCTCTCCATGATTGATATGATTAAGTATATTAATACATTTTCTAATATGGAACCAGTCTGGCACTGATATCAGTTTTCATTCTTTAAACTTAGTGCTAGATTCAGTTAGCTAATATTTTATTTATGTCTTCGATTAGTGTCAGATGGATGGACTATTTCGTTAAAACAGAGAAATAAAGGAAGTTCTTTCCAGTCCATTTAATTTTCTTGTTCATTTAAAGGGGTCGGTTTCTTTGTATAAATAGCTTTACTCTATATTGTTCATGTTCCTTCCCATGGGGCATCTTTAATTTACCAGGTAAAGGTAAATAAATGTGTTTCTAACGATCACTGAATGTTCACATAAGGCAATACCTTCATATTGGACCATGAGTTAGGAAAATGAGAATAATCTGATTGGCTTATTATTTAAGTTAATGACAAAAGGTTATTATTTAAGTCCCCCCCCCAAATTCAGATTGTTAGTAAAAACATTCTCTTTCAAGAAAAGCTGAAGAGTAATAATGATGATGATGGTGATAAAAAGTTTTTTAAAAAGAGAGGTATCAGTTAAAGTATTTTAAGGACTTATGCTAGTTTTTGGTCCAAGCATATTGAGTGTATCATTTACTAGATTGTAAAGTCTATGAGGGCAGGATTGTAGGTGTTGTAATGATTGCTATTGCACTCACAACTCTAGGAAGTAGGTGCTGCTATTATCCCCATTTTACAGATGAGGAAATTGAGGCTCAAACATATAAAATAACTTGCCCAGGTTCATTCAGAAAGATTCTAGAGCAGATTGTTGGTTTTTCCTTATAAAGATTAAATATAATGTTTGCCAAATACCATCAGGCCCCTTTTTCCCTGCACTAGCCCCCACTGTTCCAGTTAAGCAGAGTGACTTATGGTTTGCAGTATGAACCATTCATGTCCCACATTTTTGTATATGCTGCTTCCCCTCTCTCTGGAATGTTTTGAACCCTGCTTACCTGACTCATTTCTGCTTGCCCTTTGGGGTTTATTCAAGTATCATCTCTTCCTTCTTCCATTCAGTACACCTCTCCTATCCACCTGGAGTTACTGCTTTTGTGGCCTTGGCACATTGGAGATCCTCCAGGTTCTTGTCTGTCTCCTGATCAAGGCAAGGTATGTGACTGTTCACCATTGGGGCCAGTGCCCTCCAACATCTCTCAAAATGGGTATGTTGGATGAGTAAAGGATGAGATTCTCCTAGTGGTTTTCTCTTCAGCCTAAGCCTAACCTGATGATGGGCAGAGGTCAGTGAGCTCTAACTCCCCCCATCTTGCTCCTACTTTCCGAAGTGTTGGCAAGGTTGGCTTATGGTCTCATAGCCACACAGCTTTTGACCCTCTGACCATTCTTAGTCTCTCCAGGGAACCACCTATTATTCCGGAAAGTAATACATATTTCTTTAAAAAAAAACCCCTACATTTTTAGTTCACTTATTGAAGATTAGTAAGCCATATAACTCATTGAACAAGAGGCTGAAAACAGTTGTAACAACATAAAGCTGAGGTGAGAGCCACTCAAATTTGTGGGTCCACAGACCTAGGAAAGTACATGACTACTGGAAAATTCCTTCTTTGAATTTTCTGACTAGTTCTTAAATAGAAGGCCATATCCAAATAATATATTATTCTCTGAATGTGATAAATACTCTGGCATTCAACTTGATCAGAAAATCCAGCTCATCAATAGCTTCAGAGGCTGCATAACTGACCAGGAGACTTTTTATCTTTTAAAAGCAAACATTTCTTTCTGTGGTGAAATAAATGGGAAAAATCCAGAATAATACATCCTGTTGTTAGCTCCAGAGATATAAAATTCCTAAGAAGATTCTTAACTAGCCTATGGCAAGGACAGAAAAGAAAAAGCCTTATTTATGTATAAAAATAGAATAGAGATTTAGTAAGATAGTAAGAGTTCAATAATATATATTGAATGAATGAGTGACTGAGGGACTGCATCTACTCCTCCAAAACTTACCACTGTAACTGGGCCCCTGTATGTCCTGGTTTTTGCATTCATAATTCTTTCCGAGTCCTGCCCATTCTTTAAGCCCACCTACAGTGCAACCATCTCCATGACATACAGGAATTATGTCAGTAGACAAAATGGGGTATCTAACTCTGCTTTGGGTTACCAGAAAGGCTCTATGGAGGAGACAGAGAAGAAAAAGAAGGCCAGGAAGGTCACCCCTGCAGGTGAAGAGGCTCAGGTGAGAGGAAAGACACTCTTGTTGACCTCCTCCTAGAGTCCAACAGGTCAAAACATCAGGGGCAATGATTCATCTCCTACAGGTCCCTGAGAGCAGAAAGGTTTCTTGTTCCTACATGCCAGCATACTAGGGCATCAGAGTTTTTTAGCTGAAAATCTCTCCCACCCTGAGTGCCAGGAGCATCCTTCAGGTCTCTCTGCCTTAGTCTGTCCACAGATCCCAGTCTGACTCACCTTCCAGGCTGGTATGTGCCTGGTATGCCTTCAAAGAACAGTGATATGAACCAGTGAACTGTCTTCTACAGTACCTTTGTGATCCACCAGGACTCCTCCTCTGGTGGCCTTTATAGTATACTAGAGACCTGGTGTATGAAATTTGTGCACTGGGTGGGGAGGGGGTCCCACAGTTCGGCCTGCACCCTCTCCAATCTGGGGCCTTTGGGGATCTGACCTAAACCGGCAGTTGGATATCCCTCTCGCAATCCAGGACAGTTGGCTGCTAACTGCTATCCTGCCTGCCTGCTTGATTGCCTCTAACTGCCTCTGCCTGCTGGCCTGATCACCCCAACTGTCCTCCCCTGCCGGCCTGAGTGACCCTAACCACCTCTGCCTCGACCCCTGCCACCATGGCTTTGTCCAGAAGATGTCTGGTCTAATTAGCATATTACCCTTTTATTAGTATAGATAGTAAAGGCCTGGGACATTGAAGGCCTGAGTAATTATTTCTTGGATGGATGAGTACTGGGATTTTGGAGGTGGAGTCATTATCACACTCCCCATCTAAATAATCCTGGATTATTTCTTCATTCTCAGGACTCTCGATGGAGAGGCAGTTTGGACCATTTTCATCCCCACTATATATTCAGACAGTTTGTGCCCAGTTTGTTGTAACTGTTTTTCTGAGTAGTTAAACATGGCCTGACAAATAAGGGCATAACCACTTGTCCAAGCTGCCACTAGACACTACATAGAGTGGCTTGCTTTGCAATCAGATCTCATTAGGATACAAAGACTGGTCTGGTCCCAGGGATGTGGGAGACAGATGAATGACAAGATTAAGTGCATGAGAATTGCAGTTAACTGTGAAGACAAAGTGGGATGCTCAAAAACAAAGAGCTTCCTATCCAACATGTTGTAGAACCAGTACTATTTAGAGACTCCTGCCAGATACGTTGGTAGGAAAGGGTAATTTCAATGAACTGATGCTCAGAGGCATGAGTAGTACTTCCTTTCCAGTCACAAGAAAGCACTGATGCTACTTATGACTCTATATAACTGACACACTAGTTTTTTTAAAATATATTTTTATTGATTTCAGAGAGGAATGAAGAGGGAGACAGATAGAAACATCAGTGATGAGAGAGAGTCGTTGATTGGCTGCCTCCTGCACACACATCCTCTTCCCTTCCCCCCCCTCCAACCAGGAATTGAACCCTGACTTCCTGGTTTATAGGTTGACACTCAACCACTGAGCCATGCTCAACCACTGAGCCATGCTCAACCACTGAGCCATGATGGCTGGGCCACTAATTAGTTTTTAATAGCTGAAAGAGGTTGGGATGGTAGGACAAGTTTCATTTTGGAAGAGATAATAGACTTGAATTTGTGACCTGTTTCAGACCTTTTAGGAGGTGCTGATCTCTGCCCCTCCTCCACTTACCATCTCTTGCTAACCCAAGCTCCAGTTATTTATTATTATCCCTTGCCTCAGTTACTGTTCTAGTCTTCAGGGGCTTCTAGTTTCTCTCCTTATTCCTTCTCTAACCCAGGCTAGCATCATTTTTCCAAAGTCAAAACTTTGCCACATTCTTCTCAGGTGACTTCCTCAATCATCTGCAGTAAAATTAGAATTGTTTGCCGTATGGCATCTGGCCCCACACAGTTCTTGTCTGCTTCATCTGTCTTGAACTTCTCTCTGTATCCCAACAAAGCTGTATTATTTCCTGCTCCGTTGCCTCTGCCAGTACTTTGCTTTTCATCACCAGTTACCCTCCCTGCCTCGAGCATTTTCCCTTCAAAATGCTGATTATCACCTCTCCTGGGAAGCCCTCCTACTGGCACAGTCAGTCACTCCTCCAGTGTTTCCATGGCACCTGAGCATTTTTCTCATTGTATTTCATTATTTGCTCACTACCCTACCTAGTGGTGTCATGAAGGCAGGGACTGGGTTGATTTCCTGTCACAAAATACTTGGACATTAGCAGAGTACATGGGACATAGAAGGAGATTGAGTCCTGCTGTCTCTGCACATTTCCCACCACTTTCCTGTCTACCACCACCATTCCTCTCCTAACACCACATGGATTGTTAAACATTTATTTATCAGTGCTTTTGATTGATTTACATAAAATGAAATGTATATATTTTTAGTGTACAAGTTTTGATAAATATAACCATTAATGTGACCATCACCCCAATTAAGATATAGAACATTTTAATCATTCCAAAAGTTTTCTCAGCTCCCTTTGCAAACGACCTGTCACTCCCCTTATCAGTCAAACATTGATCTTTTATGTATAGTATAGACTGTTCTCGAACTTCATATAAATGAAACCACACAGTGTATATTCTTTTGTGCCTGTCTTTTTACTTTCATCATGTTTGTATGATTTATTTATGGTGTATAAGTCAGTACTTTGTTCCTTTTTACTGTTGAGTAGTATTCCTTTGCATAAATAGACTGGTTTGTTTATCCATTCATTTGTTGACAGACATTTGGGTTATTTCCAGTTTGGAGCTATTATGACTAAACTAGAGGCCCAGTGCATGAAATTCATGCAGTTGGGGGAGACAAGCGTCCCTCAGCCTGAATTGTGAGAGGGCACAGGCCAAGGGACCCCACTGGTGCATGATCAGGGCCAAGGAGGGATGTGGAGGTTGGCCAGCCGGGGCGGGACTGTGGGAGGGCACTAGTGTGTGTCCAGCCCATCTCAGTCTCAATCAGCCGGCCCCCAGCAGTAACCTACGGGTTAGAGCATCTGCCTCCTGGTGGTCAGTGCACATTATAGCAAGCAGCTTAGTGGCCTTAGCATATCATTAGCGTATTACGCTTTGATTGGTTGAATGGCCGACCAGATGACCCGACACTTAGCATATTAGGCTTTTATTATAGAAGATATGCTACAAACGTTGTACAAGTCTTTTTGTGGATGTTTTCATATGTCTGAGGTAAAATACCTAGGAACAGAATTGCTGGGCCATAGGATAACTGTATTTTTAACTTTTTAAGAAGTATACTCAAATACTTCCTTAAAGTAATTGTTTTATTTTACATTTCTAGTTACTCCACACTTTGCGAACATTTGGTATTATCCACTTGAAAGATGACAATTAATGAACACTTGGTATGACAGTTAATGAACATTTCTTAATCATCATCTTTCAAGTGGATGTGCAGCCAGATATCATTGTGATTGCAGTTTGCTTTACCCTATCTTTAAAAAAAATCTCTTCATACTCAGTTTGTACATCTTCCTTTTTGTGTCCTCTTCAACTCACTTATTCATATTGTATGGGATTGTTTGCCTTCTTATTAATGTTTTGTGTCTTGTATAATGTATTTTTGGCTATTTTAGGGTTGTGAATATTTTTCCTTTTGTTTTCTTCTAGAGGTTTTATAGTTTTAGCTTTTAACAAAAGCTTAGGTATATGACTCATTTCTCCCCCCATGGCATCTTTTAATTTATGGAAGATATGGTATTTAAAATAGGCCAATCCATAGAAATAGAGAGTAAATTATTATTTGCTTAGACCTTAGGACTTAGGGAAATGTGATTGTCTTCTAAGGAGTAAGGTATTTCTTTTTGGGGAGGTATGATGTAAAGTTTCAAAAATTGATTGTGGTCATGTTGCATAACTCTGAATATACTAAAAAACACACTAAATTTCACACCTTAAAGTGTGCCTTGTATTGTATATGAATTGTATCCCAGTAAAACTGTTACAATAATTAAAAGACTGCATTTTGCATTGTCAGATAGAAAGTAAGCTCCCAGAAGGAAGCAAAGAATGTTACCACTCACTTGAAAAGATCAGAAGTGAGACAATGAAAACCCAGAGAAATTCTCTTAATGTGTTAGGTTCCGTGACATAGTGAAATATTCATTAGGATTTTATGTTTTAACTAGAGGCTTGCTGCATGAAATTTGTGCAAGTGGGGAGGTCCCTCAGCCTGGCCTGTGCCCTCTTGTAATCAGGAATCCCTGGGGGAATGTCCAACTGCCAGTTTAGGCCCAACCCCTGTAGTTGGACATCCCTCTTGCAATCTGGGATCACCCCTAACCACTCGCCTGCCTACCTGCCTGCTCACCTCTAACTGCTCACCTACCTGCCTGCTCAGTGCGTGTCATAGCAACTGGTATTTCAGTTGTTCTGGTCATTCTACAATAACAGTCACTTAGGCTTTTATATATATGTAGATTTTTGTTTTAAAAAAAAATACCTGAAGTTTAAAATAATATTCACAAGTTTCATACCTCAGGGGAAGGGTAACACTGGGAAGTCATCAAATGGATAATAATTGGCCAAGCTGGTGTGGTTCAGTGGCTGAGTGTTGACCTATGAGCCAGGAGGTCATGGTTCTATTTCTGGTCAAGGCACATGCCCCGTTGCAGGCTAGATGCCCAGTAGGGGGAGTGCAGGAGGCAGCTGATTAATGATTCTCATTATTGATATTTCTATTTCTCTCTCCCTCTCTAAAATCAATAAAAATATTTTTAAAAGAGAATGACAGTGATATTAACAATAACATCAAGCATTTATTGAGTACTTTTTCTTTGCCAGGCACTAAACTAAGCATCTATTTAATGAACAGCCATTTAAGTCACATTTACCATGTGCCTAGTATTATTCTAAGCACTTACAAAGATTAATTCATGTACACTGACTACCTCATTTAACTCACACAAGAACTGTATGAGGACCTCTATTATTCTTATCTCCATTCTATAGATGAGAAAACTGAGGTATAGAAAAGTTAGGTAGCTTTCTCAAGTGTTCACATATCTAAAAGCAGAGTGGACCTAGTAGGTAATCATCAGATATTTGTTAAGTTACATACAGTTTACAGCTTCTGCTTGGTAATGTTTTACTCCACCTTTAGGGAGAGTAGTATTTTACCAATGACATAACAGACATCCACCTGCAAGGATTTTTCTGGTTTCAGCTGGCTGCATACTATATCCTGAATCAAGGTATTAGTGCCAGGACTGAAAATGTATGGAAAAGGAAGCCATGTGGGGGATTAATGGCCACCCTTCACAATCTTCCACTGGATGGATGCTGAGCTGCCAGAGTGAGCGATGGCTGTATGGCTGGACCCAGAATCACAAAGGCCCAATTCTTACTGATTATTTTCAATAACTGCCTCCAAATTAGGTTGCAGACAAAACAGCAGACTTTTGAAATGACCAGGAAAAATGTTGTGCCTCTCCAGGAAGATGGATTAGGTAGTGAGCAGATAGTACTCACACTTTAATTCAGGTTTTATGGAGTTGTAAGATTCAATAAGACATTTCAGCCTAAAGTATCAAGAATATCTCAGTGCAATATTTCTCCAAAGAACTTCATCTTCTTCCTGCCAGCAGGGATAAAGGGAGAGGGAAAACTGCTTTGGTCAAAATAGATATTGCTGGGCTCCAAATTGAAGCAAGTTAAGAACACAAGAAAATCTTTTATGCAGTATAAGCCTTTCCCATTCTCCACCAGTGATACATAATAACATTTTTCCACAGTAGAATGAAGATCTTGCCTTTTCATTATCCTAAAATTTGTTATTTCTTCTAAATGCTAGAAGATTTTTAGAGGAAGCTTAACAGATTTCCAGAGCTCCAGTAAATGATTGCATTTGCTTTCTGCAAGTACTATTTTTGATGAGTTCAGCCAGTCCCTAATCCTTATACTGTGTGTGGGAGGAAGGGTGCATTCTGGTGCTACACTGATTTTGAACGCAGTTCCAGAGACTTTGACAGCTTCTCCCAGCATGCCTAGAATAGATTAGTTGTTAGATATAATACAATGGTGCACTTCACATACCCAGACCAAGGGAGTGGCACATTCTTTATTCTTAATGTCATGACAAGTCTCAGAGAGAGAAAGTCTTGATGCACACATTCCACTGGTTCAAAGATTGATATTGGTATCTGGATGAAGAGAATTAATCGAGGACAAAATTTAGAGAATGGAATGCCTAGTGAATCTACTGTTGTTGTTTTTTGTTTGTTTTGTTTTAATCCCTACTCCAGGAGTGAGTATGATTTTTCCATTGATTTTTTTATAACATATTTACTAATCTTAAAAAAAATCTTTATTGTTGAAAGTATTACATATGTCCCTTTTTTTCTCCCATTGACCCCGTTTAGCCAACCCCCACCCTATTGTCTCTGTCCATAGCTTATTTCCAGAGCTCCAGAAAATGATACATGCCAGATCGTAGCTATTATAAATTGTGCTGCTATGAACATAGCAGGGGTACATCCATTCTTTCTGATTTGTTTTTCAGATTTCTTAGGATATATTCCTAGAAGTGAGATCACTGGGTCAAATGGCAGTTTCATATTTAATTTTTTTAGGAAACTCCACAGTACCTAATGTAATAAAAGAGCAATATGCAAATTAGGTGTCACTCCACTATATCTAAGCCATGCCCACCAGCCAATCAGAGCGACTATATGCAAATTAACCCAGCCAAGATGGCGGCTGGCAGCCACAGAGCTAGAGCAAACAGGAGACTTGCTTGCCCCAGCAATAAAACTTATGGCCTGCCTAGGCCAGCTGTGGCCTCTGCTCAAGGCAACAAAGTTTCAATTATAGAAGATAAATAAATCCCAGATACCTGCTTCCAGACAGCCTCGCTGGGGGCTGTGCCCAGCCTGCAAATAGCCATCAGCCCCTCACCCAGAATGGCCCCACCCTCATGGGGTGAGAGTGCCTGCTGGGGAGCTTGGCCAGCCTGCAAATAGCCATCAGCCCCTGACCCAGGTTGGCCAGGCACTCCAGGGGAGACTCCCACCCTGAAGGGGCTGTGGCCAGCCTGCAAACAGCCATCTGCCCCTCACTCAGGCTGGCCAGGCACCCCAGGGAGACTCCCACCCTGAAGGGGCTGTGGCCAGCTTGAAAACAGCCTTCAGCCCCTAACCCATCCTGGCCAGGCACCCCAGGGGGACCCCTACCCTGATCCGGGACACCCTTCAGGGCAAACCAGCAGGCCCCCACCCATGCACCAGGTCTCTGTCCTATATAATAAAAGAGTAATATGCAAATTGACCCTAACAGCAGAATGACTGGGAATGACTGGTCACTATGACACACATTGACCACCAGGGGGCAGATGCTCAGTGCACTCCCACAGGGGGAGCTCTGCTCAGCCACAAGCCATGCTGACGGCTGCCAGTCCAACATCCTCAGCAGTGCTAAGGATGTCTGACTGCAGCTTAGGCCTGCTCCCCGCTGGCAAGTGGACATCCCCAGAGGGCTCTCGGGTTGCCAGAGGGATGTCTGACTGCCAGCTTACGCCTGATCCCCCCAGGAAGCAGGTGTAAGCCAGCAGTTGGACATCCCCTGAGGGGTCCCAGACTGTGTTAGAGCACAGGTTTGGCTGAGGGACCCTCCCAAGTGCACAAATTTTTGTGCACCGGGCCTCTAGTCTTATATAATAAAAGCCTAATGTGCAAATTAACCAAACAGCAGAACGACCAGTCACCATGACACACACTGACCACCGGGGGCAAACGCTCAATGCAGGAGCTGCCCACAGCCTGCCCCGCCAGTCACCCCACAGATTGGCTCTGATAGCTGGCCCGGCTTAGGGACCCTACCCATGCACAAATTTTGTGCACCCAGGCCTCTAGTCTTCTACAATGGCTGCATCAGTCTGCATTCTCACCAGCTGTGTACTAGGGTTTCCTTTTCTCTACATCCTCGCTAGCACTTGTCATTTGTTGATTTGTTGATGGTAGCCATTCTAACAGGTGTGAGGAGATACTTCATTGCTGTTTTAATTTACATCTTTCTGATGAGCAGTAACTTTGAGCATTTTTTCATGTATCTTTTGGCTATCTGTATGTCCTCTTTGGAGAAGTGTCTATTTATGTCCTTTGCACATTTTTTAATTGGATTGTTTGACTTCATGTTGTTATGTTGTACGAGTTCTTTATATATTTTGGATATTAACCCTTTATCAGATGTATCATTGCCAAATATGTTCTCCCATATAGTTCATTGATGGTTTCTTTTGCTGTGCAGAAGCTCTTTATTTTGATGTAGTTCCATTTGTTTATTTCTCCTTAATTAGCTTTGACCTAGAACAAGCATATCAAATGCCCACAATGAATATTTTTGCCCAGCCAGTGTAATGGTATGTAAGAAACATTTTAATAAAAATTTCATAACTTAATTTTTACAATATCCTATTACACATAATTATTAATAGCGAACTACAATGTTCGCTAATAACTGATTACTATAATCGTGTTGCATTAATTTTCCTTATGTGCCTTACATACAGGTGCATCATTTCTCTCCACTAATACTAGCAGCAAATATTTTAGCAGCTGATTGCCACATCATTAGTCTTGTACTGACTTGTGTGGTGTGCGCAACAGGAAATATTTCACTTTCGGAGAACAAGAAAAATAGGTTTATTTGCCTTATGCTTATTAATTTATGCAGTTATTCAGTGTCTGGTAAGTTAATGTTCAAGAAAAAAATATTAATTTTTATTAAAATGTTCTATTATTTTATGTTAATTAACGATTGCTCATTTATTTCAGCTCTTTGTATTCAGTATCTCTCTATGGAAATAAACCTGCATCTCTATGAAAATTGAAGCTTTTGTTTCTTTTGTGGCCTCATAAACTTAAACCTTTTTATTTGGTCCCTGTTGCCCTTTGAATTTGACATGCTTGCCCTAGAATATGTATCTGCAAACATATTGCTACAAGAAGTATCTGAGATTTTGCTGCCTATGGTTTCTTCTAAGATTTTTATAGTTCCACAGCTTACATTTAAGTCTTTTGTCCATTGTGAGTTTATTCTCATGTATGGTGTAAGTCAGTGGTCTGTTTCATTTTTTTTTGCATTTACCTGTCTAATTTTCTCAACACCATTTATTGACTCCATTGTATATTCATGCCTCCTTTGTAAAATATTAATTGAGCATAATGGCTTGGGTTGGTTTCTGGGGTCTCTATTCTGTTCCATTGATCTATATGTCTCTTCTTGTGCCAGTACCAGGCTATTTTGATTACAGTGGCTTTGTAGTATAACTTGATATCTGGTATTGTGATCCCTTCAACTTTGTTCTTCTTTCTCAAGATTGCTGTAGCTATTCTGTGTCTTTTTTGGTTCCATGTAAATTTCTGGAGTATTTATTATAAATCTGCAGAATATGTCATTGGTAATTTAACAGGGATTGAATTGAATCTAT
>PVJC01038095.1:0-16882 GCA_004026665.1 Murina feae
GGGGGAAAAAAGAGGAACAACTGTAATAATCTGAACAATAAAGATAAATAAAAAAAAAAGAATTTTGAGTATTCACCATTTCATTTGCTAGAGGATTACAGGAAAGCAAAGATACATTTGTTTATTTTTACCTCAGTGTGACAGAACAACTGTTTTCTCTTGTATATAACTTAAAAAAAAAATTTAAACGTATTTGGAAATAATTTCAGACTTAGGATTCCCGTACACTCTTACCCCAACTTCTTTAAATATTAACATTTTGTGTAACCACAGTACACTAATCAAAGCCAGGAAATTAGCCCTGGCACAATACTTTTAACTAATCTATAGAAAAAGTTAAAACCTTCAAATTTCACCAATTATTCCACTAATGCCCATTTTGTGGACCAGGACTCAACCCAAGGAAAATACATTGCATTTGACTGTTGCAGTACTCTGCAGATACCAAGGTGGGATTACGCCCACAGAGATGTTTATTAGGGGAAATGCCTGTGTCAGAAAAAAAAAAAAAATGGGGAGAAAGCTGGGAAAACGTCAGACTTCTATGCAAATCTGACGGGGAGTGAAAGAGGGGGGTCAGCTGGGTAGATGCCTCCTCCATGGCCATGCCGTGTAAGGAAGGCCCAGCAAGCCCTCCGAGAGTGCTCGTTCCTCAGCAACAGGCCTGCTGCGCTCAGTTATTGGCAAAGCTCCATCTTTGGCAAGGAGAGCCCAGCGGAAGCGTCCATGCCAACGGGCTTCAGAACGCAGGCGCTTCACATCCTCACGGCTGCGGAGGCTGTCCCGTCTCCTGCAACTCCTCTAACCTGGGACGGCTCCTCCGCCTGTTCTTCTTCTCAGAATCTTGACATTTTTGAAAAAACACTGGCCAGGCAGTGATTTTGTTGAATGTCCCTCAATTTGGATCTGTTTAATCTCTTCCTGCGGTTAGCATGAGGTTATGCATTTTTTTTTTTTTTTTTGCCAAGATCACAGCAGAAGGGACAGTGCAGCCTTCTCGGTGCACCCCATCAGGCGGAAAGTGAAGCTGTCTTCCTACTGGCGACGTGCATTTTGATCAGGGGGTGAAGGTGGTATCTACCCACCAGATTTCTCCACTGGAGTTACTACTTTTCACTTCTAAGTATCTGGCGGCGAGATGGTTGCGGCTTTGTAAGTATCATGCCGCCCATCCAACTTCCGTTTAGTATCCATTCATGATCGGCGTCTGAAACAATTGCGGTGCCGTTTCTGTTTACACGATCCCGTCTTACACCGGAAAACCTACGAGGAAGAGTTTCCCCTGCTCCCTCCCTAATGCACATGAAAATGGATTTTTGGAACTCTATGTATTACTGCTACACAATAAGATACTAATTATCTTGCAAGATTTTGTTCAGATGAAATGGCACCTGTCACATTGTAATCACAAACTTAATACCAGACTTTAGAGGACTGGGTTCAAGACCCGACTCTGCAACTGAAAGCAGGAAGACTCCGGCCAAGTCACCCGAGTCACCGTGGCCTCCTTTTTCTTAAATTGTGCAAATAATGGGAGTCACCCCAACAGGCTGTCCTGGGGGGATCATGCGAGTGCATGAACGTGACACGACCAAATGCCTTCTAAAGACTCGAACCTTCCCCCAGCGTTTAAAGGCTCCGTTTGGGGCAGGACTTAATGCCTGAAAAATTAAAGGTGACAGACACCACAAAAGAGCACGCTCTCCGCAGGAAACGGTGCCGGCGGTGCTCTCCGACCCGGTTTCAGGCCACGAATCGGAGCCCTCGGGCGAGGCTGGGCAGGACGCACGGGCAGGGTGCAGCGGCCTTGGAAGTTCCGGGACCCCGCGCGACCGGCCCGGGAGAGGCGCGGAGCCGCAGGCGCAAAGGCCCCGGGCGGCCCCTCGCGCGAGCGCACGGCCCCGCGGCTGCTCAGAGCCGCAACTCACGCGGGCCTGGGGGATCGGCCGCCGAGGCCGGGCGCCGCTCCCGCTCGGCGTCCCCCTCCCCGGCGCACCCCCAGCTCCCAAGCTTCCGGGGTCGTGCACGCCGGGGTCGCGGCCGTCACTCACCTGGGAGCCCGGGGCCTGGAGCCAGGAGGCGTAGCTCCGCCTGGGAAGGCCCCGGCGGCCACCGCCGCTCAGCTTCCCAACAGCCGTTCGTGCGCCTGTGGGACGGCCATCGCCGTCACTTCCGTCATTCAAACCGCCCGCCAATGGCGGGGCCAAACCGCGGGAATCCGCCTGCTCCCGCCTCCCGCGGGGGCCGCCGGGACGGCCGCGCACGCGCACGGGGGACGCGCACGGGGGACGCGCACGCGCCAGCCCCCACGTGGGGCCCTCTGGCTTCTCATTATGCGGTTCTGAAGTTTCACTCTCTCTCGCTCGCCATGCTCTTTTCACACGTCAGGACACAGAGTTCCCGAGTGGGGAAGATGTTCGAGCAGAGCCGCGAGGGCGGCTGTGGGTCCTGAAGATGCCTTGGGGGTTGCATCCTTTCGTGCACTGACTGCACGCTGGGTCTGGGACGAGGACGCTTGTCTGATGCTTCCTCTAAGGGCCTCCAGCTCATACTCCAGGACACCGTGTCCGGAGACTCTGTGCCTCCCGAGGTCCCACGCACCTGGAACATGTCAGGGATGTATCTGCTGTAAACCAGCAATAATCAGAAAGGGGAAGCGTGCAGTGGCATATTTATTGTGCCAAGCACAGTGTGCTTCATGAAGGGGAGACAAGGGTCTATGGATTATGGCCCTCTAGTTTTTGAGGTCTGGTTAACCGTACATACGAGGAAAGAAAGGGTTACAAAGTGGGGAGAGGGAAGTTGCTGGCGTGATCGCGTCTGGCTTCCTCCTGGGGAAGGGGGAGGAGGGAGTGAAGATTGCAGGGGGGCACCCGTGAAGGTACTGCTGCAGGGAGTGAGAGATGGTGGCACTGTGAATGGAGACAGGTGGGTAGGTTTAAGCGACAAATAGGATGCCAGACATTAGGAACCCGTAGTCGCATAAGCATGGAAGTCAAAGGAGGAGAAGTCAATTGATACCCAATTCCATATCTGACAACTGAGTAGATGGGGATAACATCCTCAGTGCAGCATGGGAAGAAGAGCAGTTGTGAGGGTTTTGTGGTGTGTATGGGGTATTGAGACAAAGGAATGCATTGCAGAAATACTTAAGAGGCAACATGAGCAGTGCAACAAACAATTGCATGTGAGGTTGAGGGAAAAGGGAGAGTGAAGTTGACCTCACAGGCTACTCAGCTTGGGGAACCATGTTGATGCTGGTGCCACCAACCAAGGACAAAATCAAATGGGAGTCCGTGAAGTGACAAGGTGATGAGCTCAGCTCTGGACACCTTGAACTTCACATGCCCGTGGAGCATCCAGCAATGTGCAGTAAACAGAGGAGTGCAACAGTAGCCCACGCTTTCTTAGTAATACCTACCCTGCTACCTTCATAGGGTAGTTGTGAGACTCAAGGTGCACAAATCATATGAGAGCATTTTGTAAACTCTAAAGAGATAGTTTAACAACTATTGCATTTTTTCTGTCTGGCCCCTTTCTACCCTTTTCTGGTACAGACCCAGCCCTCCAGATCATAGGGGAAGGCATGTAACCAAGGCATGTAGTTCCCTGTCTCCCTTGCTGTTGGGATGACCCGGGGATGGGTAAACTGGGTCATTCGGAGTCTTCCATGTGAATTTTTCTTACCTGAGCTATGAGGGACAGACATTTTCCAGTCTGGACTCATGTTAGGATATGAAACTGGAGCTTCCCCAAATGACCCCCCACCATGTGGGCTCCCATAAACTGGTCTGGAAGAAAGGGTCTGACATTCAGCGAGGAACACACAGAGGGAATCTTGACAGTGTTCAGGTCCTTGCATCCAGCTGTCCCTGGTGTCAGCCCGTTCTGTAAGTCACCCCCTTTAATTTAAGCTGCTTTGCATGGGAGTTTCACTTTTTTTGTAAGTCAAAAGAGGCTGTAGATTTATATTTAAACTAGGGGCCCGGTGCAAAAAAAATTGTGCACTCTGTGGGGGGAGGGGAGGGAGAGTCCCTCAGCCTGACCTGTGCCCTCTCACAGTCTGGGACCCCTCAGGGAATGTCCACCTGCTGGCATGCCTGGTGAGTGGCTGATGGCTGTTTGCAGGCTGGCCAAGCCCCCCTAGTGGGGACCCTCACCCCATTGGGGTGTGGCCAGCCTGAGTGAGGGGCTGAGGGCTGTTTTGAGGCTGCCCCCAGTCCCTTCAGGGTTCGGGTCCCTACTTGGGTACCTGGTCAGCCTGGGTGAGGGGCTGAGGGCCGTTTTCAGGCTGCCCACAGCTCCCATTGACCTAAGGTCCCAGCGAGGCTGGCTAGAATCAGGTTTCTGGGGTTTATTTATCTTCTATAATTGAAACTTTGTTACTATGAGCAGAGGCTCAGCCAGCCTAGGTAGGCAGTTGCAACAGTTACAACAGAAGCCTGCTGTTTACTCTAGCTCCGTGGCTGCCGGCCTCCATCTTGACTGGGTTAGGTTGCATACAGCCACTCTGATTGGCTGGGAGCCGTGGTTTGACTGGTGGGTGTGGCTTAGGCGTCTTGGAGTGATGGTCAATTTGCATATTGCTCTTTTATTAGATTAGATTCTCACAGACTAAGGGCATCTGGGCGTCTTGGGAAACAGTATAGAATAAAAGTTAAGACCTTGGACTCTGAGATCAACTACCTGTATTTAAATTTCTGGCTTAGCAAGTCTGTGACCTTGAACTAGTTCCTGAACCTCCCCAGAAGTCACTTTTCTCATCTTTAAAGTGGATGTAGTAATAGCACTGAAGAGGTTATTGTGAGGTTTAGAGCTCTTAAGGCAGTACCTGGCACAAAGTGTGCACTAAGTGTTACCCTTTTTCACTGTTATTTTAACCCATTCATTTTAGACTACAGGAGGCAAAGAACCCCAACAACTTTTCATTGTGTTTATTGGTGTTTTGGGTTTAATTTTTAATTGGGTCCTTTTGGCCTAGGGAGAAGTATGTATGTTAAACTTCTAGAGTTGTTATCACACTAAGAATGAATGTTATTAAACAGTGACCAAGAGGAAGAGCTGCCCCTGGGAAGTAATGGCTTTAGTGTGACTGGTCACCATGCAATGCTGCCTCATCTCAGAGAGCAACTGAAGCCAGTTAGGATGGGAGCCCTTGAAGATGTTTCTATGATGCTAACAGTCTCACTGTTCTGAGTTTCCTTCCATCTTTATCCATATTGAATAGGAGAGACTGACGTTAAAGTGTGTGTGGTGGGGGAGTGCAGGGGCTCAAATGAGTGACTGTGAGTTACTCACAGTAAAAAGACAGGATGCCTAAATGAAAAGGGGAGAAAAAGGAAATTATTTACAACCCAGGAGAGTGTGTAGCAGTCAGGGAGGATTGCATGGGGTGGGGAAGAGTTTTGTAGCTGTAGTCAGAAGATGTGGATTTGAACATCTGCTTGATCAACAGTTAATCTCTCTGAGGCTCAGTCTCTCTAAAGCAGGGATAAAAATACCCTAAATGTATTGAGCGTTCTATGTGCCAGGAATTTTAATACCCATCCTATCTAATAGAGCAGTTGTAAAGACCAAACAGAAAAAGTTGTCAATATCCTACATAGAAGCATATAACCTATAATAATAAAACTGTAATATGCAAATCGAATGAACAACTGAACAGCAGAATGACCTTCGGATGACCATCTGGATGACCATGCTATGACATGCACTGGCGCCCAAGCCAGCTAAGGCAGGTGCGATGGTATTGGTTGGGGGGCCTGTCATTGCCCCACGATTGCCCTGCAGAGGGAGGCCCAGGTCGCCGGCCAGGAGGGTGATCAATCAAGAAGGGGGCTCTGTGATTGCCCCAAAGAGGGAGGCCCAGGCCACCGGCCAGTGGGGCAATCAATTGGGGGTGTGTCTATGATCGCCCCAGAGAGGGAGGCCCAGGCCGCCCTCTGTGGGGCAATCGAATGGGGTGCTCAGTGGAACCAGGAGTGTATGGCGGTGGACAAGGGCAGCGCCAGGCCAAGGCAGGTGCAAGTGGGGGGATAAGGCAGCAGGACCTTGAGGGCCTACCCTTGCACAAATTTTGTGCATTGGGCCTCTAGTTAACTATGAAAGACTATGCATACTACAATTGGCCAGCAGTATGTACTCCAAGCAGGCAACTTCTGCACTGCAGTTTCTTTGTTTCTGCCATTTAACCTGCTTTAACTGATTCAGCTTTTATACACCGTGTATTGGTATATACCTGTGAACATAACACTGATCTACCAAAGTGTGGCTGAGGACCAGAAGCAGCCTCAGCACCTGGGAGCTTGTTAGAAATGCAGACTTTCTGGCCCCACCCAGAGCTGCTGAACCAGAGTCTGTCTGCATTTGTGCTAGATCTGCAGGCAGTTCGTGCCCACGTTACAATTGGAGAAGAAGCAGTGATCTACACAAAGTCCCATGTAAGATAAACTTGGGAAAGGGTAACAGGATAGAAAAAGGTAAGCGCATGAATAAGTAACAGACACAGACCATGCCACCATTAAAATGAAGACAGTGGTTCCTTTTATTAATGAAGACCTTGGCCACTTGCAGTGCAGGTATGAGGTGTGGTAGAAAGAGTATTTTGGATTTGGAGTTCTTATCCTATCTTAATTTATCTTATCCTAGCTTAAATTAATCTTTCACTTAATTTAGAAAACCAGTCACTCAATTTCCTCACCTATAAAATGGGGTTGTGATATCTATAACGTACACGAAGCATTAAGCACAGAACAGAGAACCCACTGTTCTTTTCACTCCCTCCCCCACCCCCGCCAATGGAGGGTATCTAGAAGATAATAATACCATGGATTGGTGCTATCTTTATGACATATCATATGTCTCTACATGGGAGCTCTCACCCCCAAATCTGGGATGTATCTATGTACTGGGCTTCTTAACAAGATGGTGCTTATCCATTTATAAGCATTTTGGCTGCATTGTATTCATTCATTGAATATTCATTGAGCATGTACTAAGTGCCAGTACTTTGAGAATACAGTGATTAACCAGAGATTGAGGAGACAGCACATGATAGACATGATCCTGACCTCAAAAAGGCAGTGCAGGCGTGTGAATGGCTCTTAAAAGACCGAATGGTAAGTGCAACAACCTGTCCATTCCTATGTACCCAACCATGCCCTGTTTGGGCCTAAAGTGGGGGCCCCACATAACTGTTGAACTGAGGGCTAGGCATAGCAGAAGGAAGGGGACTGTGACTCCTGAGGAGACAATTGATGGTTCTGCTATGCCAGAGATGCAGCACATATGGTGAGCACTGTATAGTTTCTGGAAAGCAGGGATTCCAGTGATAAATCTTTGGCACCGGGAAGAAGACAGGTGGGGAATCTAAGATAGTCTGGCAATTTCAAAGGGAGCCATGTCTTGATGATGTAATGCACAGGGTATTATTGTGCGTTGATGGTGTAAAATATTTACTTAGATGACTGTAGATTGGTTAAACAGGCATATTGAAGGGAATTCTGCTCTCCTGGGACACTGCCGAGCACAGCTGACAGTGTACATTTTTGCTTGCTTCAATGTCTGTATGTTTGGGCTTGTTTGCTCCCTCTGCATTCCAGAAAGTGGTGACATGGGACAAATCTTTCCGCCAAGCATTCCTCTGTAAGCATTCCTGCCCTGCTTAAACCTACAGGGGTTCTCTTTTACATAATGCATCAACTCCAAATGTCTCTTAATAGCTTTCCAAATCCTCCAGACTATGGCGTTGGAAAGAGCAGAGCTCAGGGTTTGAGTTGATTGCTAATAGCTTTGAGCCTTTGTTTATTTGTAAAACAGGAGTAATAATATCCACCATGCCAAATTCACAGGACTGTGAGAGTCGAAACAAAACGATGCATCTGAAAGCACTTTGTAAACCACCAAGTACTATGCAAACATTATTATTATTATTACTAGGGGCCCGGTGCACAAAAATTTGTGCACTCGGGGTGCAGGGAGTCCCTCAGCCCGGCCTGTGCCCTCTCACAGTCTGGGACCCCTCAGTGGATGTCCTATGATGGTTCCAGTCTGCCAGGCGCCTTCTGTGTATGTGTGTGTGTGTGTGTGTGTGTGTGTGGCCACTGGGGACCTGCCCCCAGCCGCATCTGAGGCTCGGAGCAGTCCTACTGTGTGTGTCTACCTGCTGGGGGCCTGCCCCCAGGCACACCGTGGAGGCTTGGAGCAGGCATCCCCTCTATGATGATCTCTCAGACTCTTGCCCTCCCCTGCATGTTGTTCTCTTTTTTGAGCTGTGACCAGGGCTGGGTGCGGCCTGCCTCCCAAGCTTGCCTACTGCCCATCTTCCTCCATCCACCAGAAAGCAGGGAAAACCCTGCCTCGTGGTCAGGCCAGCCTTTTCCTGCTCCCTGATCCCCAGAAGGGGTCTGGAGAGCCGCCAAGCAGGACTCCAGCCCCCAAGAGCTTGCTTTCCCGCTCCCCAGTGGCCCCCAAAGGGTCTGGGGAGCCGCCAAGCAGGCCACTGACTTTTTCCCACTCACCAGTCCCCTGCAGCCTTGCTTTCCCGCTCCCCGGTGCTCCGCAAAGGGCCTGGGCAGCTGCCAAGCAGGCCGAGATCGCCCCGCTGCCTCTTTCCCACTCCCCAGCCCGCCACCTTGCTTTCCCACTTCCTGGTGCCCTGCAAGGGGCCTGGGAAGCCCACCAAGCAGGCTGCCGACCCTGCCGCCTCCTACCCGCTCCCCGATGCCCCTCCAAGGGCCTGGGAAGCCCACCAAGCAGGCTGCCGACCCTGCCGCCTCCTACCCGCTTCCCGATGCCCCTCCAAGGGCCTGGGAAGCTCACCAAGCAGGCTGCCGACCCTGCGCCTCTTTCCTGCTTCCCGATGACCCTCCAACCCTGCCGCCTGTTTCCCACTCACGGGTCCTGAGTCCTGCGCTGTCCCGCCCTGCAGCCGCTCTGTGCACTCGGGAGATCCCTCAGCCCGGCCTGTGCCCTCTCGCAGTCTGGGAGCCCTCGGGGATGTCCACCTGCTGGCGTGCCTGACCAGCCTGGGTGAGGGCTTTAAGGCTGCCCACAGCTCCCATTGACCAACGTCCCAGCAAGGCCGGCTGGACGCAGGTTTCCTATAATTGATGCTGTTCCATTAAGGCGGCCTTTTACTAACGAATCCTCCTCTCTGCCTCACCTCTCGGCTTCTATAATGAAACAATTGTTACACTTAATTGTTGCAAATGTGCGTTTTTGCTTCAGGCCAAAGGCTAAGGAGCCAGCGAGCAGGTAGTTTCGCTCTCGCTCCTGCTGCAACGGACGCTGCTTAAATGTTTACTCAGGTCCGTGAGTGGCAGCCGCCATGTTGGCTGGGCTAATTTGCATATAGCCGTTCTGATTGGCTGTGGGCGTCCCGGAGAAACGGTTAATTTTACTATTCCGCTTTTATTAGTTTAGATTATGGTGCTCTTATCCAGCCAACCTCGTTTTAGGACACCCCTTCCCCTTCTGCTGCTCTTCAGCTGAGCCACACCAAACTGTGACCATTCCCGTGTCTGAGTGTCTGAGCTGGTGTCGCACCTCAGCATGGTGGGGAGAGAGCAGACCCTAGGCCAGACTGCCTGGGGTCTGGATGAGAGTGGCACTTGCTCACAGGACTGTGAGGAGGATTAAATGAGTCACTGGTATAAAGTCCTTAGGACGGTGCCTGGCACACAGTGTTATGTGAGTGCTCCTGGCTGCTGTCACTCCTGGCCCTGTTGTGGCATGTCCTCTTCATACCCTTCACGCCTCTCCGTTCTCGTTTACATCCTATCTCCTCCATGAAGTGCTCCCCTACTCATGAAATGTGACACCTTAGAGCCCGTGTTACTCAGGCTAAGTGTTTACTATTTAGTGAGGTCAGTGTTCTTCCTTTAGGTGCATAAATTCCGCACTTAATGAACACCCACTATCACCAGGCTCTTTACTAGACAATGAGAATAAAGATATATAAGACACAGAGCCCTCTCCCAAGATGCTCATGGTTAGTAGGAAAGACGATCACGTCCCCATCTGTGGCCAGATGACCAAGCAGACAGGAATATAGCTCTATTGATGGAATGTTTATGTCCCCCCCATTCATACCCACCCCCAATGTGATGGTGTTTGGAGGTAGGGCTGTTGAGAGGTGATTAGGTCATGAGGGTGTAGCCCCTGGGATGGAATTCGTGTTCTTATAAAGGAGGCCCCAGCGTGCCCTTGTCCCTTTTACCAGGTGAGGACACAACAGGACAGCCATCTGTGACGGAATCTGCTGATGTCTTGGTCTTGGATTTCCCAGCCTCCAGAACTGTGAGAAGTAAATTCTGCTGTTTGTAAGCCATCTAGTCTGTGGTATTCAAAACATGAATTCTTGGGGGCCCAATTCAACACATAGCACTTCCTCCTGAAGCTAGTACAAGGATAGTGACTTAACGAAATGACTGTTTACACGCTCACAGCTCAGGACTTCACAGCATCGAATCAGAGATGTGCAAAGTGTGTGAGATTCCTTGCATCTTCCTGGTGTGGGGCCAATGTTGTGTCACTCCCCAGGTTGCTCTAGCCTTCCTAGCACGCTGCCTGCTGCTTGCTTATGTGTTCAGAAGGATGATTCCTTAGAGTGTCAAGCCAAGTGTGCACTTGATAAGTAGTGGGAAATAAGTGCCCTTCTCTTTATTTTCATATATCTGTAACCTACCCATCTTTCAAGGCCAAGGTAGTCTTAGACATTCTAATATCTAAAATTATTGAGCGCTGCCCTAACCGGTTTGGCTCAGTGGGTAGAGTGTCAGTGTGCGGACTCAAGGGTCCCAGGTTCGATTCCGGTCAAGGGCATGCACCTTGGTTGCGGGCACATCCCCAGTGGGGGGTGTGCAGGAGGCAGCTGATTGATGTTTCTCTCTCATCAATGTTTCTCACTCTCTATCCCTCTCACTTCCTCTCTGTAAAAAAATCAATAGAATATATTTTAATACTATGAAGCCCTGAAGTTACCCAAGTGTTGCATGGCTCCAGTGACAGAGCTGAGTTTCTACCCATGTATTTCTGACACTAAAATCCATACTCGTCCCATTGCTCCCTGTTCACTCTGTTTTCTGTTCCAGTCCAATCATTCAATAAATATTTATTACTTGTGGGAACAATGCTCTCTTTAAGCCAACTGTGATCAGATTATATTTTGAACTATCTCTACTCAGCATTAATGGTACCTTCTACCTAGCTTTGTAATTATTTTATAAGTATGCCACATCCTCTGGTAGACTGCAAACACCTTGGAGGAAACTGCATGCCTAATTTATCTTGCACCCCTAAAGTACTGAGTAGAGCATACAGTATTTGAACTTTGTGGGCCTCCATAAATATCCAATTAACAAGTGAAAGAGTTAATACCTACAAATATTAGGTATTCAATTCTTTTCAGTTCTGGGTTCTGATTATTATAATATGGTCCAGCTTCAAAAACAAATCTGTGAGTTAATTTTTTAAAAGCCTTTCCTTTGTCTATGAGTTAAGTCCCATATCTTTAATTCACTGGTACTCAATCCCTGGACTTTTGACCTAATGTATAAAGTTATTTTTACCAACACGAATGCATTCTATCTATTGTTAATGAAAAAACTCAATGAAACCTGTAGAGAATTTTGTGAGTTTATTTGAGCCAAACTGTCAACATATG
This sequence comes from Murina feae, assembly GCA_004026665.1. Taxonomy (NCBI): domain Eukaryota; kingdom Metazoa; phylum Chordata; class Mammalia; order Chiroptera; family Vespertilionidae; genus Murina; species Murina feae. The sequence goes on from PVJC01038095.1 coordinate 11,666, forward strand.
CTGGGAAGCAGAACCTCAATGAATTGAGATAATGCTCTGGAGAATGGGAGTTTACACGGTGCTTTTATAAATTTACCATCAAAAGGAAAACACGTAAGTGGGTTACATAAAATTCATTGGTGATAGATTAAGGAGGTGGGATAAAGCAAAGTGGGGAAATCCCTGGGATTGGATAAAAAGCAAAATGACATACACATACCCAAGTGAGTGCAGGATTAATTAACATGATAATGAAGGAACTTGTGGTATCTGTCCTGGTGCCCAGCACATTTGGCTGTGCCCCAGGGGCTTCAGAAATAGGGAAATTACAAGTCATCCAGACATTTCACAAATACGCTATCTTAGAGGCAAAAAGACAAATGCTCAGTAAAGATCAAAGGTGATTTCTGTCAGGGAAAACACTGGCCCAGGATGTGGCCACCCACCATAACCTGTTTGTAGATAAATATCTAATTTTCAAACCATCTTTGTGATTACTCTAGGTTTCTGAGCCTACAGGACTGCCATGCAGGCCTCCGCTGAGCTTTTCAGGCTAGCATGTGGCTTCTTTTGTCCACTCTATCTATCTATCTATCTATCTATCTATCTATCTAGATATATGAATCACCTTTCAGGCTAGGAAAATTTATGCATTCCTTTACTCCAAGACTTAGTTTCCAATCTTATTGCACCAACTGCTGAGGTGTTACTTCTAGATAGACAATTACCGTTTTTGAGGGAACAGAGAAAGCTTGTTGGGAATTCTCATCTTTTACTCACCACCTTTGGAATAGCCAGGGGCTCTTTAAGTTCACTTTTATGGCTAACATCCCATGTCTCTCATCCCACGACTCTCATCCCATGGAGTCCCAGTTGCTAAGTCAAAGTTAAAGGATTCCCAGGCAGACCACTCCTCCCAGCACGGACACAGGTTTGTATTTGAAGGAGGACCTTCAAAGTCTTTGCACAGGGTGGTGAGCACTGGGCCAGTCTTAGGTAGGCACTTTGCACCTTTCTGTGGTGGTGGCAGGCCCACTAGAGGGAGGTGAGGCAAACACCTCCGATGCTACCCTTTTGGGGGCATTTTCTGTATCAACTCCAATTGAAGAATAAGAAATGGCAATTATTATGTCTACCACTAGAGGGCAGATTAGTCAAATTTTGGAATGCTGACCATCGTGAAATCTGGCGAATTTTTTTTTCTTGCTTTTAAAAGTCCCCCTGCATTAGACAAGAGACCAGAAATAGGAAAAAGCAAAATCAGAGGCATGCTGTTGATAAGAGTGGGTTCTCCTCCGCATTTTTTATCCAATTGTGTACTAAGCTTGCATACTAGGCTTGCCCTAGGTAAGTGAACAGGTATCAGCACATCCAGGTAGTAAGAGCCTAGTATTTAGTACCTGTTAAGTGCTAGGCACCATGCTAGGCATTTTACCTGCATCATCATCTTTGATCCTCCCAACAGTCCTCTGAGGCAAATTTTTAAAATAATTATTTTATAGATGGAGAAACAGGCTTATGAAGGTTAAATATGTTGGTCAAAAGCAAGATGCTAATTAGTGGCAGACTTGGGATTTGAATTGATGTTTGTTAAGGAGGGGGTTTGAAAAGGGGTGCCTTGAAGGGATGAATAAATCAATCAAAACCTCTAGAGGGCTTCAGGGCAGGGCATTGTCTTTCTTATCACAGCAGCTCTAAGTGGAGAAAATAACTTTAAGCAAATTATATGTACTCAGTATAAAAAATATTCATATTTTTAAAAAATGTATTTTTAATTGATTTTAGAGAAGAGAGAGAGGAAGAGGGAGAGGGAGAAACAACAATGATGAGAGAGAACTATTGATAGGCTGCCTCCTGCATTCCCCCCACTGGGGATTGAGCACGCAACCCGGGCATGTGCCCTTGACTGGAATTGAACCTGGGACACTTCAGTCAGCAGGCCAACACTCTATCCACTGAGCCACAACAGAGAGGGCTTGTTGTTTTTTATTGTAGTTACATTACTGTGAGGATAAATACAGAATCTTTACTATAAATTTTAGTGATTGTATTTTATCATGTATCCAGTTCTATTGATAAGCTTTTCATTAATTTCCAGGTTTTTATTATAAACAATTGGGTAACAAATTCTTTGCGTCTGCTTCTATCCAAGGCATTCTGTCTCATCTCCCTTAATTTCTTTGTCGTTATTTCCTTTCTGCATAGCCTTTCTTTAGAAATAGATATCAGATAAATAGCTCCCATCTTTAAAATAAATCTTCCTTGATGCTACTCCACCTCCAGCTACAGCCATGTTCTTTGTTTCCCTGCTCGCCTTACATTTTTAAAAGAGGTGTTTATACTTGCCAACCTCACTTTCTATCCTCCTACTAGCTCTAGAATCCACTCCCATGGGTGTTCACCCACAGATAGTTCTTACAAGATCATCAGTGGCCCCCATGCTGTCAACCCAATGGCTGGTCCTTCGTCTTTGACTTTCTTGCAGCATTTGCCACAGTGACCATTCCTTTCTTTCTTGGAATTCTTCACTTGCCTCCCATGATACCACTTTTTTGTGTCCCCCCCCCCTTTTTTTATTAGCCACTGCCTTTCACTGTCCATAGTTTCTCCTCACCTCTAGTTTGGGGGCCTCCCAGTGTTCAGATCTCACACCTCTTCTTTTTCTTTCTCCCTTCATTCCTTCGGAAATCTCATCTGGTCTCAGACCCAAACACTACCCATATGCCCAGACCTCTCTCTGAACTCCAGATTCCTGATCTAAGTGCCTACCTGACACTTCTACTAAGATGTCTAACAGACTATGCAAACTTGACAAATTCAAAGCCCTTGATTTCTCTGACCTGATCTCACCTAAATTCTTTTTACATGTTTTCCCTTTCAGTAAATGTCCCTCTCAGCCAAAAATCTCAGAGCCAAACTTGACTCCATTATGTCTCTTATGACTCATATCTGCTCTGTCCGGAGGTCCTCATGGCTCTGCCTTCAAAACATATCTAGAATTCAAGCACTTTCAACAGCCTCCATGGTCACTCTCCGTCCTTGTAATCACATTCTGAGTGGTCTTCCTGCTTACACTTTTGCCCCCTTCCAGACTATTTTTTTCCAGGAGCCAGAGAATCTTTACAAACTCAAGTCATAGACGACCGTCGCTTTGCTCAAAACCCTCCAGTTCTGCTTGTTTTGTTAATGGCGAAACCCCAGTGGCCTCACTGTGGTGAACAAGGTCCTGTGTAGCCTCAGAGGACCACTCCCTCAGCTCCTACCTCTTTGCTCTTCCTCATTCTGCTCCAGACTCACTGGTCCCACCTTTGTACCTGCTTTTCCTCCGTCTGGAAGCATTTTTCATCGGCATTCCTACACCCTGCTTCCCTCCTCCCTCAAGCCTCTGCTCTGTGTCTCCTCATCAGAGAGGCCTTTCCTAATCACCGCGCTCGGACCAGTGCATTCCATTTTTCATTGCCCTCACCCTGCTTTATCCTTCTTACTAATATCACCACCACCATCAACACGCATGCACACACACACACACACACACACTTGATTTATTTGCCGTTTGTCTCCCCTGACTACAATGCATACTCCTTGAAGGCAGGCATTTTGCTTGTTTTGTTCTCAGCTGTACCACTAATTCCCAGCCCAATGTCTGGCACATGTAAAAGGACTCAATACTACAGATGAATGAATATTCATCTCCTAGTGGAGTTTATCTCCTTAAGGTCGATTTCTAGGAGTGGGAGTACTGACTAGAAGATCCGAATTTTAAAGGCGTACGTGACACATTTGACTGATTTCTATTCTCATCCACAGAGTACACGACAGTGCCATTGACCCAACACTCGCCAAAAGGCGTTTTGTCAATACTTTTCATCTTTAGGAATCTCATAGACAAAATGTTTTCTTTTCATTTGCATTTCGAGATTATTTGAATGTTTACGGATAGATTTATCAATCATTTGTACATACGTTGTTGGTGTGAGTTTCTAGTTTATGTTCTTTGTCTACTTTTCTTCTCTTTCTTTCTTTCTTTTTTTTTTTTGTGGGAATGCTTGCCAAATTTATTAGATCACTGAAGAAAATGCCTACAAAGGCCCGCGCCTCTGATCTGCTGCCACCGGCCTCCCAAGGAACTGGTCTACCTGAGAGAGATGCCAGAGGGTCCCTCAGAAGTCTCAGTTCCCCTTGCCCCTCCTGCTGCAAGGTGACAGGCAGAGGTAGCCTGCAGGGTGAGCATCAGCCTGGCTTCTGGGCTGCAGCCTCCACCCCTGGAGGCATCTCAGGCCTCTGGATCCTGTTTGTCGGATCCTCCACTGCTGAGGGAGTCAGTTCCTCCACCCCTGGAGGCTTCAATGGCTACCCGGACTTGGGTGTCAGGTCCAGGGTGGGCGGCTCTGTGCTCCGACTGGATGTGTCCTGCGCACTGGGTGTAGGCAGCAGGCAGTCCTCAGGCCGAAGCCCACAGGGACCTGAATGTAGTTCCTGGTTGACGTCCTGGTTGTTGGAAATGAGGCGGCACAGCACAGAGTGGAGGAGTTCTGGCCAGGGCCCGGGTCCGGGAAGGGCAGGAGTGGTTCCTGTTTCTCTGGCTCCTGGAATGTGGGCGTTCCGGCTGGTGCAGACAGCTCTGTGCCCGGACTGCACGTGTTCTGTGCTCTGGGCCCGTGCAGCAGGCAGTGCTGGCGCAGAAGCCCACAGGGACCAGAATTCAGTTCCCGGTTGAAGTCCTGCTGGTCCCAGCCCAGGGTAGAGAGGGAGTGCCCAGGGCCTGCTGGGGTCCGGGAAGGTCTGGAGTGGTTCCTGCGGCTCCTCCACAGAATCCCAGGCCTCACGCACACAGCGCACACAGCAAGGAAGGCTGGGCTCCATGGTTGAGCTGCTGAGAGGAAGGTTCCCAGTGACTCCTTCCCTGCCCATTTATACCCCCCTGGGCTCCTAGGGGTCCAATGGGAGGGGAGTCAGATTGGGTGGTGCCAATTGCTGCAGAAGGTGTGACATAATGAGATTCATGGAATCCACTCGTCCTGGGTGGGGCTGCGTAGGATGAAGGAGTTTTGCTTGAGAGCCTTTAAGAGTGTTTCTTTGTTTAAAACAAACCGGTTAGTCGGATGCTGTTCGGAAGGTTATCTTCTATGAAAAACATTCTATGTGCCCGACAACGTCTTTATCCCGTCGCCTACTGAAGGGCAGGTACATTGCTTCCAGAGCTTAGCTCATGTACACGGTGCTGCAGCGAACATAGGC
>PVJC01038096.1:0-16916 GCA_004026665.1 Murina feae
TGGTCATCGCGTTGGCGTCGGTGTCGTCGCTGTTCCTGTTCTCGGTGCTGGCGTTCATCGCGGTGCGGCTGTGCAGGCGGAGCAGGGCCGCCTGGGAGGGTGGCTGTTCGGTGCCTGAGGGCCACCTTCCGGGCCACCTGGTGGACGTCAGCGGTACTGGGACCCTGTCCCAGAGCTACCAGTATGAGGTGTGTCTGACGGGAGACGCTGGGAGTAATGAGTTCAAATTCTTGAAGCCTGTCTTTCCCAATATTCTAGGCCAGGACATTGGGAGCAAGGCAGAGGGAAACCCAACATTCCATAATAATTTAGGTATCTGAAACTTTCCACTTGCACCATTAGTTGTTGTCTCAACTAAATGAATATCTTTCTTTCATTTTTAAAATCCAGTAATAGTCTGTAGTTCTAATTGTTTTTCTTTTTCTGTATTATCTTCCTTAGCAGTTATTCTTTGTTTTGTTGTCCTGTAATTGTTTTTTCAATTACTATATTATTAGTAAAAGGAAATACCAGGAAATTTCATATTTCTGACTAAAAATTTAGTACTGATTTCTTAAGGATACTATGAAATTCAACTGCTTGAATTAAACGTAATTCTATATTTAAAAGTATTCATGATACTACACAAGAATATGATTCCTTTATACCTACTTCATTTTTAAATTATCAGAGATTTTATTTAGGGTTTTTTTACACAGCTATAACTTTTTTATAACCCATTTTGGGTAGAATCAATTTGTATTCACCCATATCCAGTTTCTTTCAAACTCTGTAGTTTTTGTTTTTATCAATAGGCAACATGTATAATTTCCTGCTGTTAATATCAAAATCACAATTGTAATTATTAGACTTTCTGAAATACATGTCACCTCATGAAAATATATCTTTCTCATCTAATGTTGAGAAAAATCATGGGTTTTTCCTTATATTTAACTGAAGTTATGATCCTGATAAGAGTCCTGTATAGTTTTACTGGATACCCAGACTGGTTGTGTTTAACTTGTTCCTATAAACCCTAAAGATCAATAGATGCTAGGACCAAGAAATACATTGCCTGAAATTGTCTCTTGCTGTTGCAAGGAATTCTCAGGTGAGCTCCAAATTCTGGGCCTAGAGGAATTTGGAAAAATAAATTGTAGAACTAATATTAAAGAAAACTTTTTAAAGGATATGTTAATGAAAGTGATGAAAATAGAAATAATCAGCTATTTTCAGGAGCCTCTTAACTTTGCAGATACTATTGGACAGTGTGGTAGGCAGAATAATGCCCTCCTTACGACATCCGTATCCTATTCCCTGGAACCTGTGACTAGTTATGTTATATTGCAAAGGGGGCTTACAGTTCAGATGGAATTAAAGTTGCCCATCAACTAACCCTGTAATAGGGAGAATATCCTGAAGGATCTGGGTGGGCCTGACTCAATTAGCTGAAAGGCCTTCAAGCAGAGCTGAGTGTTCCTTGAGATGAAGAAGAAAGTATGACTTTGGGCAGCAACTTCAGCTTGTGTGCAGAGTTGCAGTCTGCCCTTTTGGGTTTTTGACTTGCCTAGCCAGCTCCCACAATTGAATCAATCACTTCCTTGCAATAAATCTCTTCATATCTCCTACTGGTTCTGTTTCTCTGATTGAACCCTGATTGATAAGAGTTGGAAGTGGAGTGCTGCTGTAACAAATAACTAATAATGTAGAAGTCACTTTGGAATTGGGCATTAGGCTGAGGCTGGAACAATTTTAAAGAGCATGATTTTTTAAAGCCTAGATTGTTTTGGACATAGTGTTAGTTGAAACATGAATAAAAACTCCAATAGCAAAGACACAGAAGAAAGTGAGGAGCATGATGGAGAAAACATATATTGCCTTCCAGAATACCTGAATCATGGTAAAGAGTCTGCTGGTAGAAATATGGATTAGGAAAATGATATTGGAAACCAGAGGAAAGGAAATGAGAAAAATGTTATTGGAAACTGGAGGGAAGGGAATCTTTGTTGTGTACTGGCAGAAAACTTAGCTAGACCATGTGTCCTGCAGTGGAAATGTGGAGAAAAGGACTGGTAAACAATGAACTTGGATATTTAACTGAGAAGATCTCCAGGCTAGGGCAGAAGCAGCAGCCTGTTTTCTTCTTGCAGCTTTCAGTGAAATGTGAGAGGAATGAGATAGATTGAGGGAAGGACTGTTAAGCAAAAACAAACCAGTATTTAATGATTTTCAGCCTATTCAAATTGTAAAAAATGCTACAATTAGGAGATTCATTATCAGGAAAGCGTGTTCTGGAGAGAAAATCAAGGATGCTGTGTGGGAAACCAATTGACAATGGAATTAAGGTTGTGATAATCAGCTGGCTTTTAAATTGAGAGATTGTCCTAAATTATCCAGGTGGTTCCAGTGTAATCACAAGTGCCCTTAATAAGAAATGGAAGTAGGAAGCAGAAAGGGAGTCAGTATCAGAGTGACATTATGTGCAAAAGACTGAACCAGCCATTACTGACTTTGAAGATGGAAGGGAGCCACAAGTGGAAGAGTGCAGGTAGCCTCTATAAGCTAGAAAAGGTAAGGAAAGTATTTTTTAAAAATATATTTTATTGATTTTTTACAGAGAGGAAGGGAGAGGGATAGAGAGTTAGAAACATCGTTGAGACAAACATCGATCAGCAGCCTCCTGCACCCGCCCCCACTCCCCCTCCCGCCACTGGGACGTGCCCGCAACCAAGATACATGCCCCCCGACCAGAATCGAACCGAACCGGGTACCCTTCAGTCCGCAGGCCGACACTCTATCCACTGAGCCAAACCAGTCAGGGCGGTAAGGAAAGAATTTTTACTTAGAGCCTCCAGAAAGGAACGCAGCCCTCCTTAGCTTTAGCCCAGTTTAACTGTTGAGCTCTAGAAATGTAAAATAATATATTTATGCTTTTAAACTCTAAGTTTGTGGTAATTTGTTACACAGCAGTAGGAAATGAATACATGTGTCTACTAAACAATTCATTTCCAAGACCATTTTTTTCTTTCTTTTCTGGGTCAAAATATTCATGTTCCCATAATATCTTGCAGGTAGGTGTATCATATAACTCAGTTATTGCTGACAATTTAAAAGTATTGAGTGATTGGTCTTAAGGGAGGAAATATTTTTGAAAGGCTAGTCTCAGATGGCATATTCCTTAGATCTTTACCCATTTTCTTTTCTTTCTTTTTTTAAATTAATCCTCACCTGAGAATATTTTTCCATTAAATTTTTTTTAGGGAGAGTGGAAGGGAAAGGGAAAGACAGAGAGAAACATTGATGTGAGAAAAACAGATTGGTTGCCTCCTGTATGAGCCCTGACCAGGGCCCAGACTTGGGAGAAGCCTGCAACCAAGGTACCAACTAAGGTACGTGCCCCTGACCAGAATCGAACCTGGGACCCTTTAGTCTGCAGGCCAACACTCTATCCACTGAGTCAAACCAGCTAGGCCCATTTTCTTTTTTCTTAACCAGCATGGGTATTGAGGAGGAAGCCTTGAGTTGAAGCAATCAACTTGCAATCATAAGTGCCATAAAACAAAGGTTTATATACTAAACGTTTAGTATATAAGTATGATAAGATAGAAAGCCCCTGAGTTTTTCATAGCATTGTTAAACTGCTGCAACAACTCTTCACTACCTTCTCACAGCCTGCATATGATAAAATCCTATGTGATTAAGCAACTGTAATTGGGTTTTCTGTTGAATACAGACAGATGCATTCCAAATTGGCACATCTCTCTTCCTCATGAGTCAGGTTGATTTACACAGTTGTCTGACTATGTCTCAAGTTGTCTGTTTAAGATGTTTGAGATGCTTATCAGAAAAACAGTTTTGTTTTCCTTTAAGTGTTATCCAAGTACAGTACTCTGAGCTATTGTGGTTGAGTTCATATCTTCATGCAATTTGCCTAATACAAACATATACAGATAATTGAACTTTCAAAGAAATATTCCTGGATGGTAGCAACCCAAACCATTGAGTTTTGGGGAGAATAGAACAAGAAGGTAAGCTGATAAATGCCAGTTATATGCTTAAACTTGAATTAGTGGTATCCTTACAAGATGACTACAATGTTTATACAGCAATTCAAAACAATGGTTTCTTTCTCAAACAGAAAAATAGCAGGGCCAAAACATTTTTACTTAGTAAAATAAATGGACTAATATGAGTCTTGAAAATCATCATAAGCATATCAGTAATCTATGTGTTTTGGTAGAACTTGCCTTGTGGGAGGATCAGAATTTCCTAACTGCCTTTTCATAATAAAGAGGTGCATGTTTTGAAACAAGCCCAGAGACCACAATGTGTCAGTATCCACTACTCCTTTCTTGGCTTTTAAAATACTTTATTCGTAAAGTGTAAAATGAAAGATATCTCCAAAGGATTAATATTTGTTCTTCAAGGATTGATCTGAATACCTTGAAAAGAGATTACTTCAAGTTTATCAGTGTAATCATGAAACATCAATAGGATTCTATCACTATACGTGAATGGTAATACCTCAAACAACTTTTAAACTTCACAGCTGCACCCAGAGTGTTTGTCTATGTGTGTGTTTGTGTACATGTGTGAATTTGAGCATGTGTGTGTCTAGGGGAGTAGCTTTAGTAGATGGTGGAGATGAACTGCATGTGCAGATATATGTAATAGAGTAACATTACTTTTCTATTTCTTTCCATATTGTAAACATATGTTCCTTTAATGCATAAATGTATGTAATAAAATAGGCATTGGTAACATATTCTAGAAGAGATCATTTTTGCAAACTACAAGAATTTTCTTTTTGTAAATGTAACAATGCAGCATTATTTGATCTAGAAGTTTGGTAGTCCTCTTGACCTTGAAGGAGCAGACCAGAAGAGAGAAGTGTAACATATATAACCTTTTCTCTCCCAATGAGACCAGGAAACAATAAAGTTGACATCAGGATGTGACATGGCAGGAATTAGGGTGAGGCCAAGTTTTGTAGGATCAGATCATGTTTTTAATCAAACATTGAAATTCTGTTCATAATGGATTTTTTCATTAAGTTTGATTTTTTAGACTAGCATCTGTCTTTACTACCAAGTTTTTGAGTGACCCATTAATTTTTCTTCTGAGACATTTGCCTTGCTCTAGTCCTGGTCCCGTTGATTATTTCCAACTTTCAAATTCAAATGAACATCACAACACTAGTGATGGTGGTTACAACTGGAATCTGAGCAGTAAAATATGAACAAGTTCCTCTCCATTGTGAATATGGGAAAACAGCAGCAACGGTGGAAGAATACAAAGATATCTAAGCAGATCTGATGAACTGGAGTCCTGCAGCCTGGAAATGGAAGAGCACCTGCATGATTGTGATTGGCCAGGCAAATTGTTTATATATTTTTCTTCCAGGTGGCATGCATCAGTGTGAAAAATATTATATATTAGGTAAACTTGAATTGCTACTACATTGTTAAGAATTTTTGCATGTGTGTTTGTGAGTGATATATAATTTTTCATATTATGCCATTGTCAGGTTTTAGTTTCAGGTTTATACAGGTTTCATAAAATGAGTTGGCAATTGTTTCCTCCTTTTTCTCTTCAATGAAAGAGTTTGTATAAGATATTATTTCTTCTTTATCTGCATGATAGAATTTATCACAGAAGCCATCTATGACTAACACTTTCTTTGTAGGAAGATTTTGAATTGCAAACTTAATGACTAAGGTATGCTACATTTCCAATTTTCTCTTATGTAGTTGGTGGATTGTATTTTTTAAATTATTTGCACATTTTATTTATGGTGTTAAAGTGATTGGCCTAAAGTTATTGATAATATTCCTTTGTCACCTTTTCTATATATTTATATCATGTCCCTCTTTCCAGATATTTGCCAAATATATTCTCCTCTTTTGTCTTTATCAAATATTGCCATGAGCATATCAATCTTATTAATCTTTTTTAAAAACCAACCCTTGTCTTTGTTATTTTCCTATTAACTTCTGTTTCCTTGATATCCACTCATATTTTTATTTCTTTTCTTATACCAAGTTTGATTTTAGTTTTTTCTTCTTTTTGCAGCTTCTCTGAAAGTTTAGGTCATTGACTCTGGGTCTTTCTTTTCTAATATAGATTAAATATATGAAAATATAAATTAAAGCTATACACTTTTTCCCTTATGGATTACTTAAGCTGCATTTCATGAATTTTGGTATTGTGGTTTTATTTCCAATCAGTTTGAATTTATCTGTAATTTTCCTGTTGACTTCTTTAACCCATTGGTTAACTAGAAGTATGTTATTTAATTTCCAAATATCCAGGGATATCATTTTTAACATAAAAAATAATTATTTTGGTCTGAGAAATATGCCATATGATTTAAGTCCTTTGAAATTATTGAGTTCTGATGTGTTGTTGTTATCTAACATATGGGTTACCTTGGTGAGTGAGTTTCCTTGTGTAATTGAAATAAATGTGTGTAGTGTTCTATAAATTTTAAACCTAGTTGCTTGATAATGTTGTTTAAATATTTTTATTCTTGCCATTTTCCTACATGTTTTATCCCATAGTAAAAGAAAAATGTTAAATTCTTGAGCTCTGATTGTGATTTTCTGTATTTCTCCTTTTATTTCCAGCATTTTTTAAAACCTCATGTATTTTGAAGTTCTGTTATTTGACATGCACATAGATAAGATTAGTTTATCTTCTTGATGAATTGACACCAATCATTATGAAACACCTCTTTTGGTCTCTAATAATTCTTTCAAACTGATATTAATATTCAGTCCATATTACTTACACTTAGAGTTTATGATATATTTTTTTCACCTTCTCTTTATATTTTAAGTGCATCTTTTGTAAGCTATATCGAGTTGAATCTTGATTTTTTTAAAATCCAGCCTTATAATTTCTGCCTTTTAATTGGAGAATTCATATATATTTAATATAATTACATAATTGTGTCTACTGTATTTTTATTCATTCCTTTGTTTCACATTCTCTTTTTTCTTTTGACTTATTTGTGTATTTTTTGGTATTCCATTTTATTTCCTAAAGGTACTTTTACTTACTAACATTTTTTTGGGGGGGGAGGCATATTCCCTCTAAGGATAAAGAATATATAGCCTTTACTTATCACAATATACCTTAAATTAGTATTATGTTTCTTCACCTACAATGTAAAAAAAAAACCCACACAATTACCTATTATGTAATTGTCATCTTTTTTGCCATGGCACAAAAAATTAGTGTAAGACACAGGAGAAATTTAAGAAATCACATGGCGGAGGAGTCATATGGTGGTGAACTATAATCAAATTGGAATATATTTCAGAAAGACTTTAATATCTACAGTCTATAAGATATGAGAGATAATGAGTATAACCAGTATGGAAAAGTCTTCAGCCAGATTCCAAATTTAATTGTGCACTAGAGAACTCATACTGAAGAGAATGTCTATAAATTCATTGGATGCAAGAAAGCCTCCATTAATTATTCATTTATTAAGACACATAATGAAACAAGACAATGGAGACAAACCATATCAATGTAAGGAATGTAGAGAACCCTTCAGCTGTTCTTTGTATCTTAGGACTCATGTAATAATTCACTTTGGAGAAAAATATTATGGATATACAAAATGTAGTATGTTCATTATGCATTCTTCATCTATTGCTTTACATGTAGGAACTCATGGGAGAGATAATACTTACATTGATATAATGTGAAAAATATGAAGAAGCCTTCCATTTGCTTTCATCCCTCAGAAAATGCAAAAATTCTCACTGGAGGGAAATTCTATGCATAAAAAAAGTGTATGAGAATCAATTGGCCCTCATTCTTTAGGACACATGTGAGAATGAATGTTGAAAACATACCCCACAGGAGTAAAATAATGTGAGAAAGTCTTTATTTCTTGTACATTTCTTATTGTACATCTAAGAACTCACAGAGAAGAGCAGCCTTATAGAAGGAATGTGGGAAAACCTTCATTTTTTTCAAAGCTTATTCTACAAGTGAGAAAACATACCAGAAAGGAACTCTACGCATGTAAGGCATATGGGAAAGTCCACATTTCTCCTCCTTCTTTAATAACCACATGTGTACAAACACTTGAGAGAGTTTCTATAATTGTGAAACAATGTGATAAATATTTCTTTTATTTTTCAGGTTTCACTGTATATGTGATAATGCACATTGGAGAGAAATACTGTGAATATATGAAATGTCTTCAGCTATTCATCATCCCTTAGGAAACATATGATAACTCACACTAGAAAGAAATTTAATTAATATTTGGAGTATAGGAAAATCTTAACTCATGTTTAGTTGTTTTTCAAAGCCATGTGAAAATTCACATAGAAGAGAAACCACATAAGTGTAAGAAATGTGGGAAAGCCCTAGCCAGTTTAGCTCAGCAGATAGAGTGTCAGTCTACAGACTAAAGGGCTCCAGATTCAATTCCGATCAAGGGCACATGCCCATGTTGTGGGCTCAATCCCCATTAGGGGAAATGCAGGAGGCAGCCGATTAATGATTCTCTCTCATCATTGATGTTTCTCGCTCACTCTCTTCTTTCCTCTCTGAAATCAATAAAAATATATTAAAAAAAGAAAAATGAAATGTGGAAAAGTATAACTCTTGTGTGCACATGTGAGAACACATACTGAAGAGAAACCACATAAATCTCAAGAATGTGGGAAATTCTTCAAGTCTTTCTCATTCCTTAGTCAGAAAATGAGAACTCATACTGAGAGACAGAAATGAAAAGAATGTGGAAAATTTTTTCATTTTCTTATACTTCAAAGAAATGTGAAAACTCATATTGGAGAGAAACCCGATGAATGTAATCAACGTGGGCTGATTTACATCTCTTCCTTTATCATACATGAAGAAACTTATACTGGAGGAGAAATCTTTTAAATGCTGTAAATATGGAATTGCTTTATCAGTGTCTCACCTTTGAAGTGATCCCTAGCTCATAATTTATAATTTCCATTTTCTAATATAAACCTCTGCAGTGATAACTATTGCTTCCAGTACCCTTTCACCTTTAGTACACAATTTTTGATATGTATTATTTTTCGTTGTGGTTCACTTATATATATTGTCCCATTTCCATTGTGAAGTTTCCTTGAACTGAAGCAAAATGTATTTTTAACATGCAAGTATGTGTAGTTGAACTTAGTTTTGTTATTGTTTCTAATTAATTTTCAGTACATGCCATGTGTGTAGTCATTAACTTTGGTACTTGTTGGAATGTTCTTTCTGGCATACTGTGGCAGAACCTGGGATTTGTGTACCTGATATCTATTCTGCCTTTCTTCCTTACTAAAAAGAGCTTAGACGTTTTCAGATTATTGATCTTTACTGTTGAGAGATGTATCTTCAGTATTTTTGTAACTAGTTTAGTCTACAACTAATTGTCTTGGTGAATAAGAAGTTTATATATGTCCAACCAGTGTGGCTCAGTGGTTGAGTGTTGACACATGCACCAAGAATTTGCTGTTTGATTCCTGGTCAAGGCACATGCCCAGGTTGTGGGCTCAATCCCCAGTGGGGGCATGCTGGAGGAAGCCAATTGATGTTGATGTTTCTCTCATTGATGTTTCTATCTCTCCCTCTCACTTCCTCTCTCTCTAAAACCTAAAATCAATAACAATATATTTTAAAAAAGAAATGGACATTAAAAATGTGCAAAGTTATCAAAAAAGAATGTTTTTATCAGAAGGTAATGTATCCTTTTGTACTTTGCTCCTCCTTCAATTTGAACACAATACTGCAAGCTGAAAAAAGAGTTCTTGCAGTCATGAAGATGAAAGCTAAAATACTGATGAATGTGCTTAGAACTACATTTTCCAGAATTATCTTTACTTTATGGTTATAAGACAGAATTGGACAAAAGAGGAATCTGCATGAGATTTGGAATTCAGAAATTAAGAATCCTGTACTCTCAAAAGTATATGGAGGTAATGGATTGACTAAAAGATCCAGAGCTGTTTATAAATTCCAAACATTAGCCCTGAGTCAATCACCAAGCATTTCACTTTCCCTCAGAAATGGCAGCTTCCACAAACATCTCCATGGGCTCACTCTTCATGGTCCTACCTTGGTGGCTAGACATGCATAGCTGTTTGAATTTCCTTTCAAACTCAAACCTGCCCATTCATACTGCTGTTTTAGTATATAATGACTAGAGAATTTCTCCAATCCTCTGATGCCCTCTTCCCCACATATGTGAAAGGTCTAATTTCTATAGGGAACACACAGTTATCATAACACTTCTAGCAACTGTTTTTCTAAATTATACACTGTTATATCCAAAACAATTTAACAAACAAATGAGAAACTTTGTCCCCATTGCACTATTGAGTCGCTACTGCTGAATCCTTCCTACATT
The DNA here is from genome assembly GCA_004026665.1 of Murina feae. Lineage (NCBI taxonomy): Eukaryota > Metazoa > Chordata > Mammalia > Chiroptera > Vespertilionidae > Murina > Murina feae. The sequence continues at coordinate 10,370 of PVJC01038096.1, forward strand.
GCCTCCATTTCATAGGTACTAATCCCAAGTAACTCACTAGCAAACACCTTACACTCTATCTCAGAGTCTGATTCCTAGAGATCCCAACTTGGTAACATAGCTTCTCATTTGCTATTGGACTATGGTAAACACTGAACCCCTGACTGTGGGACACGAAACAAACATGTGATATGAGATGCCTTTAATTTACTAGATGTTACCTAATCCAACAAATCCTAAAGTAGGTTTAATGAATAGCAACACTCCATCTTCAAATGGAAGTAGTAATACATGTTCATACATGAGCAAGTCTAAAGAGCACAAGTATATTTCCTGAGTGGATGGTTTATACTGACAATGTACTCACTGCTCCTAACTTACCTCCTCTCTTTCAATCTGAGGAAAATTGGGAGGTCTCATTGGGAGTTCTCTATTATTAGATTCCTGATAACGTGTGGTTCTGATAAAGAGGGAAAATTTGGGCCTAATTTAGAAGTATTTCCACACAGAAGTCTTGCACAAGCCATAAGGAGACTGCTAGAATATCACATCCTACAGGACTGACTTGGAGGAGAACTCTTCCCAATAAGAAAGAACTTCAAGTGGTACATCTGACTGTTCGCTTTTCCTGGAAAGAAAGATGGCCAAAGGTATGGATTTGCATTTGTATTCATTTTATAGGGATGCCATGACAAAGCACCATAACTGGGTGTCTCAAATAGTAGAAATTTATCTTGTCACAGTTCTGAAGGCTAGACATCTGATATCAAGGTACTAACAGGGTGGTTCCTGGTGAAGATTGGGAGAATCTGTTGCAGGCCTCTTTCCTTGGCTTGTAGGTGGCTATGTTCTCCCTGTGTTTCTTCACATAGCTTTCCCTCTGTGTGTGTGTGTCTCTGTATCTAAATTTCCCCTTTCCATAAGGATATAAGCCATATTGGATTAGGGTCCATCCAAATGATCTCATCTTAACTTTGTTACCTCTGGTAAGACCCTCTCTTCAAATAGGTTACATTCTGAGGAACTGGGGTTAGGATGCCAATGTAGCTTTTTCAGGGAGGACACAATTCATCCTATAACAACATTTATTCATAAGCAGTAGCTAATGGTTTGACCTGTATGACATGGAACAAAAAAATAATAATATTGAAGGGTTGATAACAAGAAAGTTTGAGTATCATCTCTTGGTCTGAGCCTCTTTTGAGATGTTAATATTGGATTTCCCTTATTGGATAACACATTCATTCCTTTACCCATAGCTGTTATTTTTTATTCTCTTCATTTAATCCCAAATGTTTCCACCTTTGGAAAGGACATTAGGTTCAACCCTAAGCTTGTCTAGACTAAAGGCAGCAATACGAGCCTAGCAAGTGCCTCCCTCCCGGTCCACTCCTGTTACACAAGTACAGAACTAATAGACTACCTTTACCACTATGCAACAGGCTGTATTTTTAATCCCAATTTTGCCAAATGGGGTGGAGGCACATCCTACCCAGTAAGGCCCTTAAGATTCTAACAAAAAAGTTAAAAACATCTGTACAGTTTCTGCTTAGGAATCATCCATGCTTTCAGCCCTTATAATTGCAGCCCTGGTCCTATGTCCACTGAATCAGAGGGAGAAAAAAAGTTGAGGGGCAGTGGATAAAAAGTATACTAGCACTTTTCCCCAACCCCTTCCCCCAATCTACCAGAGATACAGACAAATGTATCCAGTGGGAAGACTCTTTTAGCCCCCACTTATGTTCATGTTGAATGTGCACACACACTCTTGAAGGTATGTAAGCCAACCCTTTGTGTCTTTATTTTCTCCTGTTTTTGACAACCAATGTTTTAATGGCCCAGTCCAGTTCTCTATCAAACTATTAGCTGAGGAGGATATCTGTCTGCCCATTATGGACATTATATGGACAAATTAAGTTTCTAGGACTGTCAGTCAGGCATCCAAACCAATGTTTTCTCTTCAGTTCTGGTTTTCCTTATACTGTGAGCATCTGCATCTACCACCAGGTAACCTAAGGCCAGTCCAGAATTAGTATCTATTCCTCTTGGGACCCATTTGTAGTCCCTTAGGTATACCAACATCAGCATGACTTGCCAGCTGTGTTCAGGGCCTTCAGACCAGAAAATATTCCAAATAGTCATCTTCAGTCTCTGTCTCTTTTGTTGGCAGACAGAACAGCTCTCACTGGCATTTTGTGCCTCAGAGGGTGCACAAGGAATATGTTTAGATTCAGCCCATCTCTGCATTGATTCAAACCCCCAATGTCCACTTATTTCATGGGCCCAGATGGCCACCTCAAGTGATTACATGGAAATACATCTGCTTGTTGACTCCAATACCTTCCAAACCTGCAAGGGAGTTATTCTAATGGGCATCGACATGTCCTACTTAAATGCACACTTAAATTTCCATAGGGCTGTGCCTCATTTGGACATCCTTCTAATAGGCCAGATTTCCATTGCCCTCCGGTATGATCACATGGCCAGCAAAAAGCCAAGCATAAAGGCTTTTCTCACTGTTCAATTGTTCCATAACTGCTAGGAAAACAGCATGCAATTCAACCCACCAAGATGATTTGTTTTTACTTCCTTCCATCTGAGTGTCAGCCTTTCAAACAGGATCCTTGGAACTGTCACCCACAAACCACATAGCTCTTTGTCAGTCAGTAGGGACTGTGTACAGGGCACTGACAATGTGACAATAGATGCCAGAAACTGCCCATGCAGTTCCAAAGTAAGTCCTAGGGTGAAAAAGACCCCCCAACTTGTGAATATCTCCTTCCTGCATTCCCCAGGAAGCAGGACCCTGTACAAACCACTTTTATTTTATTATGGCACTCTTCTGGGCACTGACATCCCCATTAGAGCATTTCTCCAACATCACTCTAGACATTATGGGTATTTCAGGTTTTAAGCTTATCTTCTCCTAACAAGGCAACAACACATTCACTATCTTGCTCCAGAGCTATCTTAAATTTTGACTTTATTTTGTAAGATATTTTATAAAGACCTTAACACTGTACATTCTGCAGAACATAATGCTAGACCACAATATTGGTAACATCATGAAAATTGGACCTAATGAACAGTATGTGACAAGGACCTTGGAGGGCCTACATGCATGTCAAAGTATAAGAGATTAGACCTAAGAAGGTTCATGGGTCTGCCACATCCGTGATGATTCTAGGGGTCTGAGGTTAATACAAATTATCTTTTTTGCATTTCTTGCCACTAAGAAAGAGACGCTGTCTTTAGGGACCTCTTTGGATTTTAAAAGCAGCATGTACCATATTTGGAATGCAAAATGCTGCCAGGTTTGAGCAGGGCCTGGAGTAAGAGTAAGATAGGCAGAAGGTTCAGGCTTCAAAAGTAGGCAACTGACATGATCCAGCCAATCTGATGTTGCCTGCAATGCCCATAGCAGATAAGGATGCTGTTTGGAGTTTCTGGCAAGCCGCAATAAGAGAATTACAATGCAAATCTTGCAGTGCAGACCCACGCCTTCCAAAATAGATAACTTCTCTGTGTTTATGAACAGATCCTATCATGCTCCTGAGCCCTAGTAGAGACTGAGTGGACTATTATGGGACACCAAATTTACCATGCCATCATTATTTCTGTTATGTAAGGTTAGAGAAATCCTTATGTAACAGATATAATGAATTCAGAATTGTCTCCAAGCAGGTTCAGAAGGAATTCAATGAACAAGTGATCTGAACTCTCATTTCACCTACTTCTGTTGCACCAAAGTCTCTCCCAATTCACACCTACCACTTCATAGGAAGATTCTCTATGACTAATTGCAAAGGAGAAAAGATTTGAACCAAGTTCATCAATGGTTGGTGCAAGCCAACAATATTTAATGGCTGAATTGCAGGCCTATTCAAAAGACAGTGGTGCAGGGAAATCTTTTAAGTAAGCAGGGCTGGTCCTAAAAGACAGTGGTGCAGGGAAATCTTTTAAGTAAGCAGGGCTGTAAGCAGTACACTTGTCATCCATTTATCATGGAAAGAGAAGTGGCCAGAAGTATGAATATATACAGATAGATAAATAATGACAAATGAATTGACTGGTTGGTTTAGCACCTGGAAGGAACACAATTACATTAGAGACAAGAAAACTGACTTAATAAACATATGTAGAACATCAAACTCAGCAAATATAGAATATTATTTTCTTCATAATTTATAAAAATTGACCATATTGTCTATAAAAAAGTTTCAACAAATAGCTAAAGATAAAAGTGATATGAGCATATTATCTATATACTAGAGGCCTGGTGCACAAACTTTATGCATGGGGTGGGGAGCCCTCAGTCTGGCCTGACCCTCTCCAATCCGGGACCCCTTGGGGGATGTCTGACTGCTAGCAGTAGTACATCCCTCTCACAATCTGGGACCACTGACTCTTAACCGCTCACTTGCATGCCTGCCTGATCGCCCCCAACCCCTTTGCATGCCTGTCTGATCGCCCCTAACCACCTCTGCCTGCTTGCCTGATCGCCCCTAACTGCTCCCCTACTGGCCTGATCACCTCTAATTGCCTCTGCCTCGCCCCGCACCCTGGGTGCCTGTGGGCTTCCTTCCCTCTGGCTGGCTACAGCTGCAGGGGAATGTGGGCAGACGGCTTTGCTCAGGCCACAGCCACATGTGCACGGGACTGTGGGGTGGGTGGCTTGTCCCTCTCTGAGCAGCAGCCTGGCTGGTCCCCATTCCTCTCTTGTGAGCTCATTTGTGCCTGGCTGGTCCCATTCCCCTTTCCCCAGTGTTGAGTGAGCATTTCTGGTGTGAGGGCATGAGGGCATGACAACCATTTGCATATTAGCTCTTTATTATCTATATATTAATAAAAGAGTAATATGCTAATTAGACCAGGAGACCTTCTGGAGACCTTCCAAACGTCCTTCTGGACAAAGCCATGGTGGTGGGGCTAAGGCAGAGGCAGTTAGGGGTGATCAGATCAGTGCCGGGGGGGCAGGTGGGAGCAAGCAGGCCAGCAAAGGAGGGCAGTTGGGGATAAGAGGGCTGGTGAGGGGGGAAGTTGAGGGCAATCAGGACTAAGGGGGGTCAGTTACGGGCAATCAGTCCAGCAGGGATGAGCAGTTAGGGGTGATCAGGCCAGAAAGGGGGGGCAGTTGGGGTTGATCAGGCCAGCAGACAGAGTGTTTAGGGGTGATCAGGCAGGCAGACAAGTGAGCGGTTAGGAGCCAGCAGTCCCATATTGTGAGAGGGAAGTCCAACTGCCGGCAGTTGGACATCCACCAAGGGGTCCCAGATTGGAGTGTGTGCAGGCTGGGCTGAGGGACACCCCCATGCATGAATTTAGGCCACTAGTTCAGGATATAAAACGCTAATATGCAAATAGACTGAATGGCGGGACAACTGAACAACTGGTCGATATATCATGCACTGAACATCAAGGGCATGCACAGAACATGGTGGGCATTGGCAGAACAATGTGGCGGAGTGTGGAACATGACAAGCATCAACCACAGCGGGATGGCGGAGCAGGTGAGTGGGGGTGCCAGACCAAGGCAGAGTACCGGTCACTGTCCTTGGGGTGAGCCTCTGGTGGTTATTGAAAATTCTTTGCTCCTGCGTACTGTGGTCCCGCTGGTCACTTGCACCTGCTGCTGGTGCCAGTCCACTCACACCTGCTGCTGGTGCCCAGCACCAGCCCTGATCACTTGGCGCCATCAGCGGGTGTGAGCAGCGGCTGCTGGCACTGATTACCCCTGATGGCTTCTCCACCTCCCCCTGCTCCTGAGGAGTGATGGGGGCAGCAGCCACCATTCACAGCCGCTGCTGGCACCGGCCCCAATTGCTCCATGTGGTCAGTAGGTGTAAGCAAGGCCAACATAGTCAGCACATGGGACTGGTGGTGGTGGGAGTGGGGCTGCAACAGACAGGGGACCTGGGCTGTGGTGGGAGACCTGACCCTGTGCCCCCGCAGTCCCATGGCCCACAGTTCCTTTCAAGGTGCACGAGTTCATGCAATGGGCTCCTAGTTTTATCATAATGAAACTAAGCTAGAAATCGATTTAAAAAAAGATGATGAGGATATTCCATATGCTTGGAAATTTAAAATTTTAGTTTAATAACCTGTGAGTTAAAGAAAGCATCACACTAGAATTAGATTGGACTATTTTGATGTATATTAACAAAACAAGTAGGATTCAATTAAGCAGTATTTAGGGAAAATTTAATAGCCTTGAATATATTACAAAAAGAGAAAGACTAAGGATTAACGCATTAACTATCCTTCTCAAGAATGAGAAAAACAAGAGACAATGGACCCAAACGAAGACAAGTAAGAAAATAATTAAGAGAAGAAATTAATGAAATAGTAAACAAGTATTGAAGAAAGATAACCCAAATACCCAAAAGTTAATTCTTGGAAATATTAATAAAATTTGACAAATCTCTGGCAATGTACAAGAAAACTACAAGGAAGGCACAAATAATCAATAGCAGAAATTGAAAGGAGAATAGCAACTCAAGTATTGTAGACACAGTAAAAAGGTCAAATAAAATATTACACCCACGTCTATGACAAGAAGCTAAAAACT